>JAVXUP010001288.1:0-252042 GCA_033070095.1 Escallonia herrerae
AAAGTTCCTGAATACTCGGTTGATCGCTTAAAGATATCCGACTTGCAACTCAACCTCGACATGAGCCTCTATGCAAAATTTGATGTGAAGATCACTGCGTATAACCCGAATGATAAAATCGGAATATTTTACGAGAAAGGTAGTCACCTGAGCGTGTGGTACTCGAACACTAAGCTATGCCAGGGATCGCTCCCAAAATTCTACCAAGGCCACCGGAACCGAACGATACTAAATGTGACCTTAACGGGTCAAACGCAGTATGGAAGTACTTTGATGGCGGCGCTGCAGGAGCAACAACAGACAGGAAGGATCCCATTAGATCTGAAGGTGGATGTGCCGGTGAGCATCAAACTTGGGAAGCTGAAGTTGAGGAAGGTGAGGATATTTGGAAGGTGCATGTTGGTAGTTGACAGCCTAAGCGCTAATAATAAGATCAGCATTAAAGCCAGTAGCTGCAAATTTAGGCTGAAGCTCTGAGGATACACAGATAATCATTCGATGATGCCTAGATACCCCTTTGCCTTGCCTCTCGTGAATAGCTTTCTTCCTCGGTACCTTGATTTATTGTATTTTTTGAAACATTCATGCATTCTTGTTGTGGACAATAGCTATAGAAAATGAAACTATTCTCCTTTGGATTGCGATGAAGGGAAGGGTTTCCCGATTTCCAGTTCTGAATAGTCTATTGAAAGCACTGGACTTCTGATCCCCAACCCCCTCCCGCGTGAAAATTCCGTCCTAAGCCTGACTGGCTGATTTCTACGTGGATTCTGTTGAAAGTCCTATTTTGAAACTGGACATACTGCCGTGGCAAAAACACTGCAACTTGCAGACTAGCAATGGCCAGAAAGCAATCAGAAAACTTAAAGAGAAACTGTTATGCCCATATTAATGAAGTGAATAGCATCGCTCTTGGCTTTTGTTATATCAACAGCAGAGCTATCTGCCAACTTCCGTTGCATTCGTGATAGAATTTGAGATACTTTATATAGCTAGCTATTAGAGAGCACCCCAAAACACAAACTGGCAGAGACTAAATAGTATCGAATTTGTTTGTGTGCTACACGGTCTCATTTGCTTCTTATAAATTTGGCAGGTATTATACAGTTAAACATCGGAAACGTGCTCATCCTACAGACTTGGTTGCCACCCAAAGTCCATTCTTCTAAAAACAAAAGCCCTATTAATGCCAAATAGCATTAGATTCTTTACCTCTATAAATGACAGGCATTCTGTCGACTGTAGTAGAGTCGACGACTGCTGACGGCTTCTCCAAGAAGGCTCTGATTAGAACTCCAATAACTGCATGCTTCCTAAGCCTGACTGTTAAGCACTAATCCCCAGTTAATGCCCGTGGTCTGTGCTCCAAGGTAAACAGAGACATGCCTGTCTGTGAAATAGCTCTTACAAAAGCCATATTTGCGGTTAAAGTTGGAGCATGCCAGTAATCCCCGGTGCCAAAAACAACCTTGTTCTTCAAGGCCAGCTTTCTAGTTGTAGGAAGGCTCATCATGCGCACTGAAGGACAATCAGGCACATTCCTGCACCAGTTAACACTAATTATTGCCATAACTTCGAGTACATTCCACGCCGGAAAAGTTTTTGATGCTACAATAGCTAAATGTATACTTTGACATGGCAGTCAGCAGGCTGTCATGGTGTTGCTTGTGGTCGAATGCAAAATTGTATGCAATTACATGAAAAATAATATGTATCAAGAACTACGCAGACAAGTGTTCCAGGGCCCACCAAAGGAGCCTAGTGGCTGCCTGGGTGCTCAAACTCTGCCAAACACAGAGGTAACGAGCACTTGGACAGGAAAGTAGGCCTTAACAACCTAATAGTCAGATATATTAAAACAACCAAAAATAGTATCAGATATTACAATTTGTGCTTCAAAGTTTTACTTATCTGATCCCTAAATCTTATGTAATTTTTGTCTTGAATAAAAGATAAATCTGCCACCTACAAAAAAATGCTTGTTAGCATGGGATGAGTCTTGGCGCTACTACTAAAAACTATCAAGCCCAAACATGCAGGAATCAAGCTCCCCCCTTCCCCCTCCTTCCCTTTCCCCCTCCTCTCTCTCTTCCCTTTTTCTCTGCCGGATCCACACACTTATTTCTTCTTTCCCCATATTTTTCTGTTGTCTCAGATTTTTCTCTTGGCCCCATTGGAGCCCCTTCCCCGACATGTTCATCCTCTCAGTGCTGCCACGTTTGTCTTCAATAAATATCTGTCTAGTGGACCTCTTTTGAGCACTAGATTTTGGATAGAGGTGGAAGCTATCTCTTTGTCGCCGTCTCTTCGCGGCTGATCTGGGTCTTATGGTGTTAATGGCGTTGGGTAGTGGTGGTGGCGGCGGAGGAAGGCAGGTCATGGGTCAGTATTTGATCGTACAAGGTCAATGATAAAGGAAGAAGATAAAAGAGAAAAGGCCAAGGAAAAAGGTAGAAAAGGAAACAAGAGACTGGAACCAAAAAGACAAACTCCTAACCATACACACGGAAAACTGAAAGTGGCTTTACTTTTCATTCTTTTGAAAACTTAACAAAAAACAAATGTTTTTGAAACACGCCTAAAGAAATTAGGCAAAAGTAGACCACTATAAAGACTTAAAAAGAGTAACCTGAAGAAAGGCTGTGGGAATAACTTAAAAGTGTTTAATTGCCAGAGAATTATTGCACGGTCTCTCAAAACAATGCCAGCAAATCATCAACAAATATGTTACCCTATGCAGGGTGTCTCAAGCACTTCCTCCCTTAGTTGCACAAAGCGGGAGCGGGAGCGGGGGCGGGAAAGGGGGCGGGGGAGCGTAAGCACCAAGAAGAATCTGAGGTTGGGAGCTGCTTGAATAAATAAATGCGTAAAGAGTATTATCATTTGTTTAGTATAGTTTACATAGCCAGAAACAACATACAAGGAGGCTTTAAGGACTTGAAGGAGGAGAGAAACAAAGAATTGAGTTGAAAAGGGCTTGATTTTCAGGTATTCTCTCACTTGTTCCATGCATCTCTATCCAGCTAACGGGATCGAGTTCCCATATTAGCTTGGGACGAGATCCCATGGAGCTCCTAACTTGGGATCGCAAAAGCGAGTTTCCGAGAGAGAAACGTCACCTTATTAGGAGTTTCCGGCAACTAAGCTTCCTCCATTTGGTAGGAAACATATGCCTTCAGCAGCTACTACTTTTTCTGTTTAATTGCTGGGCATGTACATCTACCATGGTTACCTTCTCCTAGTCCGCAGCCAATAATTTTCCAACCAAAACTCAAAAACTCTGCTCAAATTCATAAATGAGATGTGGACTAGATGTACTTGAACAACAGATAACAAAGACCAAAATCTTAAGTTGCAAACTTTACTTACAGAGGCCATTAGTTGAACTTTATTATGTATCCTAAGGTGGCGAAGTACTATACTTAAGCAGCAGTAACAGACCAAAGGTTCAACTATGTTGGAAACCCAAAGTGCGAAAGTACTACACCACAGAGGCTGTAATAAAACTAAAAGATGAATGAGTTAACTATGCATGATTATAATAACCTGATCTAGAATATTTCCAAGTACCACGAAGCCCGTAAAACCTCTGTGGATTCCTCCGAGAAAGAAAAATATCTCATATTTTCACAATATTATGATTTGCCATACGTGTTTCTGTAAGTTCAAAATATAATTGAGCTATAATGACTCAAAAAGTCAATTAGTTTTTCATCCTAACCATTGCCTGAATGCATATGCAAAGAGCCTTGTCAGAACTATAACAAGCAATGCAGACATAAATAAGACACGATAGTGGATTAAAAAGTCATTATTTTCTTGTTTATTTCCAGTTTACTATTTCATAGGCATAACTCATGAATGCGGAAAGCTCGGATCATACTAATTGCAAAGTGACATAAAAGGGTAGTGAAACTCACGTAAGCTGCTTTAGCAAGAAATTGGCCCTTAGCTTTTCATTAGGCCCGCCACACATCGCCACTATCCCCTTGAACTCGGAACAAACACTTTCACATATGATGCCTCGCTTTCCAAATACTACAACACCAAGTTCCTTGTGAATTGGACTCTTAATTTCAGACATCACCTGGCAAAAAATAAGATTATTCAGAAATCCAAATGGACAAGACCATACCAACTATTTAAGGAGCGTATGGGAATGCTACAAATCAACTATTGGTCATCCATTACCAAGTACACAAACATTTTAAAACTAATGTGAAAGCTACCAAAAACCAAAAGAAAGTTATGCCTGGGGACACACGAAATGCATGAGCAAGAAATGAACGTTAGGTATACTAGTCAACATCACACGTGCAAAATTAAAGTTACCAATATGAATTTTGTAAAAGAAGAAGAAAACATTATGTATAAGTAATCATGTCACACTCGATAAAATTGCAAAAATAAAGTTAAAATACAATATTCTTATATCATGCTTGATATTATGATTTTCATAATATCAACCATTATTTTTGGATGTATCTTTACTGCATATATTTTTTTATGTATTTTGATTACATTTTCTGGAATGATTTTCAAATTTTGAAAGCCAAACGTGTCTTTAAAGGTAGTTATTTACCGTTTAAAATTTATATTTTGTGTTATTTTTTAAAAAACTTCTTGAAATACCACTTGTCACCATTCTAGATAGGTAGTTGGTAACACCAAAGAGGCGTTACACCAAACCATGTTTTCCCCTAATAAGTAGCATAGATAGATGAGAATACACGAAACTATAAGTTTGAGAAGAAGCAGGAACTATTTCCTTCAAGTGACGGATATCTCTTCTTACTTTGATCATTTCTCCCTCGTTACACCAAAGGTGCTCTCCTTCAAAGTAAGGTGCTCTCCGCACCCTTTTCAGCTAATTCCACATCCCTTACAATAGTTACCGCTAGAATTCCAAAATTTCTCTCCTTTATGTGAGAACTTTTGACTGCCATCGTTTCCTCACTCCTAAAACAACCCAGCAGATTCCCTTAGATGTCGTAGCTTCAGGTCTCCAGCGTGGTGTAGAATCACCATTCCATCCTGCCAAGATGATTTCAAATGGCGGCATACCTGGGTTTTGGTTGAGATACCTGGAAACGGTGTGGCTTTTTTGGACACGAGGATGATCAGGATCAGGAACGAAGAAGCTATGGGAGGATTGGTGGCTTTGGTTTTGAGTGATGGAACTTCCACATAGATTGTTGACCATGAATATTTTTATCAAGAATGAAAGGAGGAAAGACAGAAGGGCAGACTTGGAAATTTAGGAACATTTATTAGAAGGGGAGTGGAAATATCTGAATAAGGGAGTGGGAATAGCTGAAAAGCGTGCGACCAATATGTTCAGCTTGAAAACCTGACAGATTTTTATCCTGGCCACTAATAAGTTCACTACAGCCAATTACAGACAAGAATTACGCCCGAAAATGGACCTTACTGACTAGACGTAACAGTAGCACAATAACCTCAAGTAAACAGAACAATACTATCATTCTTCAAATATATGTGGCAGCAATAAATCCAAATGTCACTCGAAGTACACTTCGTAATCAGCAGGATTTTATACTCCAACAATACAACCAAGCAATTTCTCTAGAGAAACTTCTACAGATCAAACACGCTTCAATTAAATCAATTGCTAAGTGCCACTAATATCCAAATCATACTCCACTAGCAAGAACCTATAAACTACCCGCACAAAAGGTGCAGACAGGAAAAAAAAAGTGAGTTTCACCGACTCAGCAGGATTTCTATACATCTATTTACTCAATCACATGATGAACGAGTGTTAATGATATATGGGTAACACATGGCATATATCATTGATAAACTAATATGAATACGCAACCACCCTATCTAAGTGTATTAGTATATCCTTAATATAGCGCAGGTAAACATGCTAAAACATTACAGGTTGATCAACCATTCATCCTACATCCCATGCCAGGTGAGCATGGATGTTTGATTTAAGTTATCAATCTCATAACCATTATCAAGTACCGTGTAGCCATGAGTTCAACAAATACATATGCGTAGCATATAATCACTTGGTGAGCGAGAGAAATCATATTGGACATAACCGATGTGGGATAGACCAAGCATAGTCATCGTATTTCCCAACCATCATAACTACATAACATATGTTTACTCACCATTTTTTCCTCGATGAGGTGTTAGACCAATCATTTAGGCTTCGTTTGACAAATTTTTTTTTTGGTTTTCAGTTTTTAAAGAGCAGTTTTTTAAAGAGCAACTTAATTTTTTTTTTTTATAAAAACAAGTGGGTGTTTGATAACCCCTTTTTTTTTTAGGTTTTTTTTTTGGTGTTTGGTAACCCTTTTTATTTTGACTTTTTTTTTTGGTGGTTTGCGGTGGCGGTGGTGGGGCGTAGCGGTGGTCGACGGTGGTGGTGGTGGTGGCCGACGGCCGGAGGTGGCTGCCGGCAGTCACCGGCGGTGGTGGCCGGCGGCCGGAGGTAGCTGCCGGCAGTCTCCGGCGGTGGTCGCCGGCGGCCGGAGGTGGCTGCCGGCAGTCTCCGGCGGTGGTCGCCGGCGGCCGGAGATGGCTGCCGACAGTCTCCGGCGGTGGCTGCCGGCGGCCGGAGGTGGCTGCCGGTGGTCGCCGGCGGTCGCCGGCGGCCGGAGGTGGCTGCCGGCGGCCGGCAGTCTCCGGCGGTGGTCGCCTGAGGTGGCTGCCGGCGGTGGGAGGGTGGTGGTGGTGGTCGAAAAAAAAAAACCAAAAGTGAAAAAAAAAACCAGTTTTTGGAGTTTTTTTTTTACTCTGCAGTTTAAAAACTGGTTTTTTAAATTGAAAAAAAAATGGTTACCAACGCTCTTTTTTTTTCAGTTTTTAAAACTGAAAAAAAAAGAGGGAAAAAATTTTTGTCAAACGGGGCCTTAAACTCTAAGATGGTCAAACCCAGTCCATAACTGATCAAAACCTAAACCTCACAAAGCACACTAAAACAAAATATGAATGCAAGCCATATGCAATTCATACCCCTGGGTTGTCGACCTGCTGAGTAAACTCAACAAATATCACGTGTCGTATATTTGCCAGCTTTCATCCCTTGGCTACTTCTTGTCACTCACTCACATGAATGCACATGGATGCAAAATATGATATCAAATGATATAATCCCAAGTAAGCATATTCCATGATACCAACATATTAAACCAATGCAAACTGTTAATGTATAGCATGTGATCCAATTAAACATATATTTCCAAGTATGCAACTTGACATACGAAGTACAACTAAACGTATTTCATATGCATTAAAATCTTATAAGTACCCATGTAACTAACAACTATGCAATTCAGCATGTGTGTCATAATTAAACATTTAAATCGAGGTTTTGTGGCTAAAATTCTCGCAGCATTGAGGTTCCCCAGCCCCATTTTCTCGGCCAAGGCAGCCACCGCCGTGGCTAAAATTCTCACAGCATTGAGGTTCCCCCGCCCCATTTTTTCGGCCAAGGCAGCCACCGCCGTGGCTAAAATTCTTGACATAATTAGCATTCAAACACATAATCACAATTACATATTAGTCATATTTGGTGGATTTATATAAAAACAATAAGTCATGATTGCTCTGAGCACATAGTTATGCCTGACATGCACAATTATCCATTAATCATGCTAAGCATGCATCAATACGTATAACCCATGTAAATAGTCGTACAACTAAATATCTTATTATTCATAGTTAACAAATGACATATTGAAAGATATCAAATACAAATAAATATAATTAAAAGTAGATATGTTTAAAATAAAAAAAAAAGATTTCCTACCTGAATACGTCAATTCACTCGATCCGATTTTTAGAAATGCATTTGAGAGTAATAAGCAACAAACCTCTGGACTCACTTCCTTTTTTATTTTGTGCTACAATTTAAAAAGTAAAACAATAAAGTATTATAACTAATTAAACCAAGAGGTCGAAACAGGGGCCCGGGGGGGGGGGGGGGGGGGAGAGAGAGTTATCCAAAAGGAGAGGTAGGGGAACTTCCATATAAGGAAAAATAATGGAGCGAGAAATCATGAGAAGGAGTTAACTTTCTGTAAACGGGAAGTTAAAGAAGACAGAAAGAAGGACATTCATGTAGAGAAGAAAGAGAAACTGGAAAGGATAAAAATGAGGGAGGGAGAGTGATTCAGTGTAATGCACTCGCACATTAAAGATATATTGAACAATTGTAGGAAAGATGAAGGGTTCAGATTAATTGAGAAAAGGTTGCAACCACACAGAATCATTTCTATGGAGAAAAAAGCTGGCCAGTCTGCCACGTGGCGCGCTACGGAGCTGCGAAGTATCGTTCTCGTTGATCACGCCCAAAATTCTCCGCTAAACATTGGGGGTGAATAGAAGCTCCCAATGTCTAACTAAGCCCATTTAAATTGCATTGGACTCATCTCATTAGGCTCTTTAACTTGACTTTACTTGACACAATATTTATAAAGTACAGAAATTTATCATTTTATCCTTGATTAATGGTAAACACCTCTTTGAGCGTGCTAAATGGCAAAAAATACAAGACACGCTTATTTGATTTACACAACTATTGTAACCCAAATATAGCATTTCAATCAAATACAAATGTGTTTACTGTTTAGGATCAATGAAATAATTAGAAGCTAATTAGGTTTAGGTTCCCATAAAGAATGAGAATTTGCCTATCTTGGATAAGTTGCATATGTCATTATTAACACGCTAGAGTAAGAAAGGGATAGGGGGAGGCGGCAGGGGGTCAGACGAAATCCTTATATTTAGTTGCAAAATTATACAACAAAGAAACCTCAAAGATCTTTGCAAGCTATACAGGGAATTCCAATTGCTGACAGGGGTTTACTGCTCTGCCCTGACGATTTCTTGCCAAACGCAGGGGCGGGATAGAATGGAGATGAGAAAAACCAGACAACATAACACCATCAATTGAGTATTCTGTATGCACAGTGGACACTCAAACATCACCTGAACAGCATGACATACCTCTTGGACAAGAGACTTTCAGGTTCTTACATAAAATAAGCTTCAAGGTGTCCTCCATTGAGTTGAAATGAGAAACATTTCCCGATTAATTATGGACAAAAGATTTTGGGAGGCATCACATTTCCCATGACATGATGAACTATCACTAGATAGAAAAATGGACAGGAAATCTTGCCTTACACATATGACACATTGAACAATCTAATGAGGTGACACCCTGAGAGATCAGAACACTTTTTGTTGATGAATAGATCTCTATGATACATTCCAGAATATTTAAAGGTAAATAGACTCTTCTCTCCCCATTTTTCGATGGTGTCTGAGGACCCATGTGAATGTTTCTGGATTGGGATGTTCATTTTTGTAAGAGGTAGACCCACAATACAGACTAATAGATGTGACAAAGATACTCATGATAATGATTCTAGGAGGACCAGAAGCAATGTTCTGAAGCAAGATGAGAAAAAAAAAATACCTGGGCAATCACAAATTCGTAGTTGCTCTTAAAGCGACTTCTCAATTCCTCCTCTGGTGTAGCCAAGAGGTTTTCTGTATTGCCATTGCTAATTCCTGATACGATGGCAATCAAAGCTGTTGTATCAAAATTCACAAAGCCAGCTTCATCTGGTAAATCTTCTGGCAAAGAAAAATCTTCAAGAAAAGCAAACTTCAAAGAGGAAAATTTAATTTGTGAAATGAGATCTTGGAAAGACACGCCCAAATTTTGATTGATTTGCTCTCCCGAGTCTGCTAGTCTAATATCACCGTCCAAGGAGTCACTGAACCCACAATGAGTTCCCAATAAAATGGCATTTTCAGGACAAGCAATCTTTATCTCAAGGACCAGCGCCTTTCGAAACGATCTCCCATATACATCTATCCACTCATCCTCTAATTCCTCGCCAAACCCATAGTCAAAATATGAAAAGTCCATTTCAAAGTTCAATGCACCAAATTCATTTCTAAGCCTTTGACAAACTCCGTTTTCAAGTCCATTCGAGAAGAAAAGAATGAGTGACGAAGGTCTCAACGCCGCTGAAGATTGGGCCACATTAAGGACCTGTTCGATCCGAGCCCTGAGGCCCTTTCTTCCATCCCCACCCCACGAAATGTACTTGGGATTCCTATCGGATACGATGAACCACACGGGCTTCCCATTGAGGGTACATACTATGTCAACATGGATGCCTTTTGCAGGTTTATCCCCATTTTCAAAAGCAGGTGGCACAGGAATCAGCTTGCAGACACGCGAAACTCCAGTGACAAATGGCTGCTGGAGAATGTGGGTCACTGCCTCCAGATGACCAACATTAACACTGCCCATTGAATAATAGAAGAAATTATTCAAAATACACTTCTATTTTTACCTTTTTGTATTTTGTTTTTGTGGGTGCATAAAGGCTAGCCCCAATGCCACTCCAGGTTCTACTCATTTACGGTATGGGTAATGCAAATTGTGTGTGTGTGCACGTAAAGGCTAGACCAAATGGCACTTCATGTTCTACTCGCATATAATATACATTATAGAGAAGTAAAAAAAAGATACACTTCTACTCTACCGTTTCTTATCTTATCTTCCGGCATCTATGTTTGTATGTAAAGGGCAGCCGCAATGTGTTCTACTCATTTATAATATGGCTCATACAAGGTACAATCATGCGAAGAATACGGAGATAAAAGTTGAGATCGTGAACCAAATTGATACCCATAACAAAATATACGTGTGTGTGTGTGTGTGTGGTGTGTGTGAGAGTATCTGACTAACCTGAGAATGAGGGAAGATGGAGAGGAAGAGGGATTGTTGGGAGGGTGGTGCGGTAGGCGGTTAAGGAAAGAGAGCTCGGATTGCAGCAAGCGGAGAAGGGTGTGCTTGCAGGATGCGGTCAAATGGTTGAAGCTCTGGATTTTGTCACTCACGGCTTTGCATCTCCTCTTTGCCTCTTCTACCGCTTCCCATGAACCCGCCGCTGCACACCCACCTTCCATCTTCGATTTCCTCTCTCTTTCTCTCCTCCTCCCTCCCTAACTCGCCCCAAGCTTCTCTCGAGTTAGAAAATTTGGCTCGCGTCAATCTTTTTTATTTGTGAATTGTGAACAGTATATGACATTTTTCAGCTGACCTGCTATTTTCACCCTGAATTGCTAATCGACTCCTTTGCAATTTTGATCCTTTCAATTTCATCAAAATGTTTGAATGGTCTTTAATAGCTGAAAATTTTAATGTTGCTAATTTATGCTTGCCTATAATACGCCAATATATTTATGAAGTGTCAAGTCAAATCTATTTTTACTTAACTTTGTGTAGGAAGAATATTAGAAGGTGAAGGAAAAGATAATTATATTAGAGAGTATTATAAAACTTAGTACAGTAAGACCTTTATATAGGTAAAATAAAACTATCCTGTCAGAAACAGAAAAGAAAATCATATATAAGTTATGAGAACTATACAATGTTCTAGACAGTTCAATAGCGATAAGGTAATTTTCATATTAATATATATCATCTAACATCTCCTCTCAAACTCAATTGGTAGAAAACGAACAAGCTTGACATTGGAGGTTAAGTCTGAGATCCAAGTTGAGATGAATTCCGTATTTAGAGTTCAACAATGCCAGGGCAAAATCCAACAACCATCAAGGTCTTGGGGCGAGGTTCGGTGACTAAGAACAGATCAGGAGTTCCGGGACAAAGTCCGACGACCATAAAGTCTCGGGGTGAGGTCTGCAGACTAAGAATAAGGCAGGAGTCCCAGAATGAGGTCCGCAGACTAAGAACATAGCAGAAGTCCCGGGATAAGGTCTGACGACCATAAAGGTCTCAAGGTGCGTCCAGCGACTAAGAACAGAGCTGGAATCAGAACAAGACAAGAGTAGGATCCATTGCAAGAACTGAACGAGAGGCATGGTGGCATGGTTGGAAGCATTGTGATCGGTGGAGGGAACATAATCTTATGGGGGGTGTAGGATTAGGATTTGGGCTAAAAGAAATTGACAGAGGTAACAGAAGAGGGATTTTTTTTTTGAGCGAAAGAGATAAACTAGAGTTGATGAACATTAAAAGTGACTGTGGCTAGGGTTTCATCATAAGAAAAGATCAACGTGTAGAAAGGGCAAGAAAGAAATACCAAAATCCTAAACTCAAGAAGAAAATAAGAGCACAAAAAGAAACAAAAGCACTTGAGTTGGCCTGGTGAACGGCAGAAGGCCGTCCGTCAGAGTTTGCGAAAAAAGTTGAAAGAATCTCAAACTGGAGGATCGTATGGCTCTAGTACTATGATAGAAAAGGTGAAGGGGAAGATAATTATATTAGAGAGTATTATAAAACTGAGTACAATGAGGCATTTATATAGGTAAGAGAAAATTATCCTACTAGAAACAGAAAAGAGAATCTTATATAAATTATGAGAACTATAGAATGTTTTAAACAGTTCAACAGCGATAAGGTAATTTTCATATTAATATATATCATCTAACAACATTGTTATATTGTTAAAGATGACTTTATTTATTTTAATTAGGTGAACGTACCATATGTTTTCAACACATCAATTATACCTTATGGTGGAACATCAATTATTAAAGCAAACCTGATAAAATTCTTCAAAGTAAATATGGTTGTTTTTATGGGCATGAAAATTTTGTGAATGCAAAAATAAAGAGACACAAAGTATATTTTATCTCGAACACAAAGAAAAAAAAGGACTAGAGTTTTAAAAGTATTCGGAGAAACTATTAAGATCCATTACTTATTGCATGGGACATGTATTTCAGTCTTGTGTAAGTTTTTTTCTTTTTCATGATAATTTCTACGTTTTTTGTGGCCAGCCCATAATTAAAACTTTGGTATAATATGAGTGTTATTTCTTTATAAAGAATGCAATCAAATTGCTTCATTGACTTATAATTTGGTCGTTGACCGTGGTTCTTAAGAAATTAATGCATTTCATTTTGGTTCACTTGCCTTTATATTTAAAAAATGTATGATAGAGCCCTTTTATAGATATGTGAAATTGGAATTATGCTCATACCCATTAAAAGACTCTGTCAATTAACATGATAATTACAACTAAAATTTGTGATATCCATCTTTCCTAAGTTGCAATACTATCGGTGGAGGACTATATATATATATATATAGAGAGAGAGGAGAGCTGATCCGTTGAGAGCGCTAGCAAAATAGGAGATCTTGCTAGCGCGATCTGGCCGTCCATCCCGAAGGGATGGACGGCCCAGATCCTTTATTTTTGCGGCGATGTCAGTCTTCCGCTACATAGTGTAGCGGACGGACCTTTTTACCATCTTGCCCCTGCTCCCCCGTCCGCTACACTGTGTAGCGGACCACTTTCTTGTGTAAGAGTACGACTGGAACGTAGATTTTTTTTTTGTGTTTAACAACTTAGCAAAAAAAAAAGTAAGCTTTTACCCAAGCTAAGCAACTTAGTTACAAAATGGGTTAGGATGGGTTGTGTGCATACTAGAGTGAGTTATCTTGGGTTGGGCTTTTAAAACTCATATATGTAAAATGTCATATTTTATTGGTAACTTCCATAAAAGAAACCGCCTCCTGTCGCAGCACCGCCGTCCATCGCCACATGTCACAACCGAAAACCACTGGCAACTATCGACGACCTCCGTCGTCGACCTCCAATAGCCACCTTCATCGGCAGCTGCCTCCATCGCCAACAGCCACCATCACTGCATGCCGTCACCACCATCACTAGCAACTGCTACCAACGCCAGCTGTCATCGCCACCACCATCGCCCATTGTCGGTGGTAGCAGCACCTCCGTCAGTCGACACCAGCGCTGCCAGTGCCTACCCCTACCACCATTGTCAGCAGTCGCCTTAACCTCTAACTGCCAATACTACCGCCAACCAACACCACCTCCCACTGACAACATGCATTGGCAACCACGACCCTTTATTTCTTGTTTGATTATAAATTCTTAATTTATTTTGATCAATCAATTGAGACACAAATAAACCTAACCAATCAGACCCAATTGATTCAATTATTTCTAGGTTAAAACTCATTGAGTTTAAAAACACAGGGTTTCTCAAGTTGGATACAAACCCAACCTAACCAACCCAAGTTGCATCCCTACTTAAGAGTTAACCTATAAGAATAAATAAATACGTGTACAAATTTGGTGGAGTTTAAACACTACACAGAAAAAATGCCTCTAAAAAAGTATATTGTGGAGCTTTAATGTCTTGCCAAAGTGTGATCTGTATAGATCCTTTATAGTAGTGTTAAGAAATTGAGTGATCATTGTTATAAAAAAAAAACATATAGCTAGAATGCTGTATAAGTTATTTAATGCCAACAGAGTAATGGATACACAGAAGTGACAGGATACAAAACACAAAATTTTTTTTTTAAAAAAACTCTTCACCCAAAGGTGGGAGAAAAATCAACTTTTGACAACTTTTTGTCGCTAAGTTATAATTTTGCATCGTATTAATGTCTTAAGTAATTGTTTCTCATGGATACTTATTTTATCGCAACATAATGTAACCTTTAAAATGTACCGAGTTTTGTTTAGTCATACTTATTAACTACAAAAGAGCTTGTAAAGTTAGAAAACACCGCTACACATTAAATTAATAACTTTACAACGTGGGTTTAATTCACACAACTATTAATGAATTCCCAAGATAATAGCTTATACTAGTCTTGTCCTGTGAATCAATTGTAGTAAAAATTAAGTCACAATGCTTCTTGTAGGTAGAAACTTCTACCTAGGGGTATTATGGTAATTAGCAACCAAGTAAGGGCGTTTGATCTTGGATGATCTTGAGGTATGGAGTTTAAACAATCTTGTTAACAAGTAGTTGTTCCTCGAGAAATGAATTGTGCTACCATTTCACTAAAAAGGTATCCTACAATTGAAGATTGATTGTTTGTCTGTGGCAGACTTCCTTTTCGAAGTAGTTAATACTTTATAGTGCTTTTCCAGTGGTGCTTAAACTAGATCAAAATATTGTGATCTGTAGATAGACACCTCAGTTTTGTAGTCTTTTTATTTTTATATTGTTGGGATTTATTAATAACTAAAGTTTATTATTATTATGGGCATAGGCCTAGTGATAAGAAATAAACTTAAACTTATCGGGTCCTGTTCAGTCCGGTCAACCTAGTCCGGCCTGGTTCGCTCCAGTTCAATGTGAGAGAAGAGAAATAGATATAATTTTATCTTGAACTTTGTGCAATTAACATGATAACAGCAACTAAAATTTGTGGTATCCATATTTCTAACATTGCAATACTATGGGTGGAGGACTATCTATTATATTATATATGCATGATAATAATTATCCATCTTGTTTAAGAGTAGGGTTGTAAGTTGTTTTCTACGAGTTTAATCAACTTAGTGCAAAAAAGGCAAGCTTTAACCAAACCCAATCAACTTAGTTATCAAATGGGTTAACATAGGTTGTGTCAATATTATAGTAGGTCATCTTGGGTTAAGTTTTTAAAACTCATCTATGTAAAATGTCATAGTTTATTGGTAATTTCAATAAAACAAACCCCCACCAGTCGTTGCACCACCGTCCAACGACACATGTCATGGCCGAAAACCATCGGCAACTACTGATGACCTCCACAGCCAACCTTCAGTTGCCACCTTCATCGTCAACAAACACCTTATCTCTGAGCTGCCTCCACCGCCAGTAGCAACCACACTGCATGTCGTCGTAGCCATTGCTGGCAGCTGCCACCAATGCCAACTATCGCCACGACCACCATTGCCGACTATCGGTCGTCGCCTTCACCTCCGTCGGTTGACAACACCATCATTGGCAACCCTAGCCTCTAACTGCCAATACTACCGCCAAGTGGCACCACCTCTTACCAGCGGCAACCATTGCTAATCACCACCTATGTATATGTATATATATATATATATATATATATATATATATATATATATATATCTTTCTACTAGAATTAGCCTATGCTTGTTGTATGTGACTTCAATGCAATAAAATTACCATGTTCGAAGTTTCCAAACAAATACTATAGTATTCCGAAGAATCTCACTTTGTAACCATATTTTAATTAAAATCAGGGTTTGTAACCAAACCCTGTGATTCTTTGGAGCAATGTACTTCCTTCAACATCTTTGTGCTTTTATCAAACTTGATGAGGATAGACGGAGAAGACGAAGAAAAATGTGTTATGCTTACCAAGTAAAAGAAGGTACTATAGCAGGAGAAAAGAAAAAAAAAAAAGAAGACTGTAAAATAATTTATTACAGACAGGAAAAAAAAGGGGGGGGGGGGGGGGGGGAAGGTGAGGTTTGAATTTCACATGATGAGTAGGGGTGTGGTGTTAGGGTATAGGAAAACATCAGGCTACTGGAGTATGAGTGAAGAGGCAATTAAGTTGGGGTGCAATACACCTGAGATGGTGAATACGGAAAGAAAAAAAAAAGGGTGTGTTCGCGGCACCAGCATGCATGCATGTGCCTAATGGGATCATCCTCTATTGCGCACACATAAAGACCGAACCTGCAGGAACCTCTTGACTCAGAGATGATTGCCTGCATTGCATGAGGCGTGGCTGCGTATATGTCTGCTTATCAGATACAAGTATACTCACACTTATTTGAAACATATCATAAAGAAATTACAAGCCAACTTTTAATTGATTAAGTGTTAATATACAATTACTAAAAAGAGTGTTATGTCCATATCTTTTATGTAGGGAGGAAATGCATTCCAATCGGATATCAATGCGGCTTCTGCCAATGAAATGGCTGGTGAATAAAGGGACGACAACGAGTAGGATACCGCTTTGGACGATTACTAAGCTTGCACGTGTTTTGCCCTCCTCACCCAGATATTTCATCCCCCTCCATTCCCAGTCCCCTTTTATGATATCAGACTTGTTATGCATTCTTCCCCTCAGTTAGGGAACAAACTGCCTATTTGACATTGTATGAATTATTAAAATAGTGGATGGATTAATTCGAAATTGTCTACGGTTTGGTTGATTAGGGTTGAATGTCAATAGATTCCATTGTTTGTGCGAATTAAATTACAAAAAATCGGTTTGGATGATTAAGATATAATACAAATTAAAAAACATATTCATTGAGTTTTTATCGATGGACTTTTAGTGATGGAATACCGTTGCTAGAGTACATTCTAGCTATTAGCATTTCTGTCCCTAAAGGTCTTTCAGAATATCCTTCACCATAATTCCATCACTAAAAACTTTTTTAATTTTTGAAAAATTAAAAATTATGAAAAATACATAAAATACTTTTAGCAACGAAATATCCGTCGGTAAGATTCCCTTCCGAAAGAATTCAAAGTCTGTTGGAAAAGGTTTTAGTGACGGGGTTATTACTCGTGGACTTTTTACAGACAGACAACTTGTCGATAAAAGTCTTATCGACGGACTTTAGATTCTTAGTGACGAAAAATTTTGTCGCTAAAAATTCTTTTTCTTGTAGTGAAATATCCATGCTATTCTCTTGCATTCTGAGGGTTAACTAATTTGGCTGCACGCAGACTTAAGCATGGAAGAGTCCCTGGACAGAATTCCACCCGCAATTCAATCTATCATCAACCTTGGTTACAGTCCGACTTTTAGCAGTGTCAATGAAGTGACAGTGGTGGCGGGGCGGTGTATATATATTGCGCCTGGTGGGTATCATTTTCTATTTTTGCCGAATATAACTTGAAAATGCATTTTCTACCAAAAATACCATCATTTGTTTGGCTAAATTTACAAGTGAGAACAAATGACAATCTTTTAGCCAGAAGTTATGCCACTGCACCTTTAAGATATTAGTTTTCAATGAGGTATGACTCTGCGGTATTACCATAACTTGAGTGTGATGTTTGCAATTAGCCTTTGCTTAAAATTCAGGCCAACACAAAAAAAAAAAAAAAGAGTCGGTTATCTGAAGAAGAAAATTTTAAGAAGGAAAAGAAGTTTAAGAACAAGAAGAGGTAAGAATTAATAAAAAAAAAAAAGATACACAATAGTAACCTCTATATAAATCCTCAATCTTGGAAAAACTTATCAAAGTTGTGTTTAGTTCATATTTGCAAATTATTTTGTACTTGTAATGTTTCGTTTTGTATATTCAACGACAATGAAATGAATGAAAGAAAACCCAAAGATAGTCTTCAACAGTCGGTCAATAATTAGAAACTATATTAGTAATATAATTGTACCATTTTTATATCTCAGACTCGTAACGGCATAAGTTTTAACAAATTCAAAGTGAATACAACAAACACCTTGAAAGAAGAATCATTTTTCTCATCTCATTGAACCGATTCCGTACTCCCTTCGACGGGTTTGGAGCATCATCGAATGCATATGTCAAAATTCAATGCTTTAATTGACCAACCATGTGTAATTGTATTCGAAAATAATCAATCCAGTTATAAAGCTAACCCAAACCATGTGTATGTGCATGCGCGCGTGTGTGTCCCTGTAATGTAACCCTTTTTCTTAGCTTAAATCTCCTTAATTATAGAGGGAAAAAAAAAAAACAAGCCCAGTGGAGCAATGTGCTTCCTTCAACATTTTTGTGCTTTTATCAAACTAGAACTTAGTAATATATGAGGATGGACGAAGAAGACAGAGAAAAATGAGTTATGCTTATTAATTATTAAGTAAAAGAAGGTAGTATAGCAGTTGCATAAGAAAAAACAAAGAGAGGACCGTGTAAGTATTGAATCAAAGACAGGAAAAAAGGAGGCAAATGTGGGGTTTGAATTGAATCTCACATGAGTAGGGAGTAGGGGTGGGGCGCGTGTGTTGTTGGGGCCGTCCAAGTCGAGTCAAAGGCCTGTGAAGCTCGCACCCCTTTGCAAATTGCACCCCACGCCACCCCAACATTGAACACGAGGAGCAGTAGTAGTAATATTAGTATTATTGTGTGTAGTAGTAATACACATGGCTTCAAGCAATTATTACTCCGTATTATTTCTATTAATAATAATAATTAGTAGCAGTAGTAGTAATATTAGTATCTTTTCTTTGCGCCACATAATTCAATCAATTTAAACCATTTATTGTGTGTTTTTCATTCCATCTTTTAGAAAGGGGAGAAAAATAAAGTGAGTTAGGAGATAAAAAATAAATTATAGGAGTGTTAAATGTGGAGACACAAATGGAATAAAAAAAGTTTAAGAATGTGGGGTCGTGAGAGAGAATATGAGTTTGTAGAGAGTTAAATGTAAAGAGAAATAGAATAAATAACGTATAGAAATGGTAAATATGTAAAAATATCTATATAATCTTATCTTAATTTGAAAGTGATCAATTTTCGTAGGACGGCTCAAAAGAAAATATGATTAATTTATGTGTGACGTTAAGGAAAATTATTTATGATTTAAATGTTGGAATTGGTGATTTATCTTTCGATTTAAGTTTCGAAGTTTGGAGTTGTTATTTAAGCTTAATAAATGTCGCTAAAAAAATTATTTGGCAATATTTTTGGAGTTCACATAAGGAATTGTGGAGCTCAATTATAAATTTTAGTTCCAAAAGTGTTGCTTTGTGCTCAACACTCCTTTCTCTTTTTCTTGAACATGGTGAAAAAAAGTTGGTCATCCATATTGTGTTATTATGTGAAATATGCAACATGGTTCTACGTTATATGTACATGGGTGTATATGTGCCTCAAACCTAAATTTCGGAAAGAACAATGATGGAGTTAGATATTTTTACTCTTTTTTGAAAAGAAAAAAAATCTACAATTCATTGTCTCAAGATAAGAAAGTGGTTCACCATCTTTTCGAAATGGAAGCGTGTATAATTCAAATAACCATTCAATACATTAAGCTAGGAAATTATTATTATATTATAATGGAAGGTGTAAAGAGTTATACACAAACAGGAAGTGAAGCAAAGAGCAAATGGAATGAAAATAGGTCAAGAATAAAAGAAAAAAAATTGCTACACTGGTATAACGCAACGTGGTGCAACCGATGGTCCGGTTCTCAATGAGTAGATATAATTTTTTTAAATTAAAGGACCAAGCTTTTACAATCCTACAATCACGATCGTCTATTATAGGTCATCATATTTTTAACAACAATTATTTTTTCAGGTCGGAAATATAATGGATACTAATATTGTTGCATCCCTGAAAGGCCGATAGATAGAAAGTAAAAAGTACTTTCAAAATTGGTTAATACGAGTTTGGCCAAAAAATAGAAAAAAAAAAACAAAACAAAAATGCTGAGAGGTAGATACTATGCTAACCGCAAGTAATACAAAGTCTTAGAGCCAATTCTGGTACTACTTGGTGGCACTTGAAATCAACATTTCGTAAGGTTTTAGTGACAAAAGTGGACGAGAATATTGACCCATGTCCTTGTGTCTCTATTGCTTCTTACATAGCAACATTCCAAATAAAACATTCATGATACTATATGCCCTTTCCAACCAAGATTATAGGAATTGTAAAGATCATGTTCTACATTTTTGTTTAGCATTTTAAGGTTAAGAAAAATCGGGAAGACCAACTTTATCTACATCTGCACTCGCAAAATAATGTATAATTTTATAGGTGGAATATATTTTGCCCACGGAACCAAAAAAAACCCACTAAAGTTAAACTATATCTAGTGCAAACCACCTCGAGTTCGTGAATAGCCTTGCTAGTGTTGAGTCAGGGTTAAATTCGTCAATCCATCACAGAGTGGCATGTGGCCCCTTGAACGGCAACAAAGTAAGGCAGACATGGTTATAAGGGTCTTTGCAATGCCAATAACCAAGTTCTCATCTTTGACTGGTAAGGGCTCTTACTTCTACCCTAAAAAGTTTCACTCCTAATTCGATATGGATTCCTAACCCAAGTAGACCAATAACTCAAAGCACCTACAACACCCTACAAGGATCTTAGGCATGCTAATTTTTCCTTCTCATATACTTTCCCTTGCTTATCCATATTTTTTTTCTTGTTATTAAAGCTTGAGCATCTAAGAACCCTTACTAGCTTTAATTCTAGCAAGTCAGTATTTACTCGTGTTGTGCTTTGCATTTTGCCCACGTGCTCGTTACATCCTGTAAGATTTTAATCCACCACAATTTGGTGTTATTCGTGAAACCGACTGCCAGACTAATGGGTATGTGGCAAGACAGGATACTCAGGCTTCCTCTGCCACTCCGTGCAATCAACCAACCAGCCATGTTGATCTCATTGCCCAGGTGAGTTCCATGGACTGTATGATGGAATCTATGCAGACCATGCTTTCTTGCACCCAATATCACCCTTAACTCACTCAATAATTCTCTTTTCATTGTCGATCTCCATGATGGTTGCTTTGTTATATGTGGAGCCTGATTTCAATCCAGAGACATTGTTACAATAGAGGTAGTAACCCGAAAAACTTATTTTTGTATGGATGTCCTACATTGGTTATTGAGTGAAGGTCACAACTTAGCATTAAGTATATAAGTTATCTTGTCCCATATTGGTTATCTAGAGAAGTTCACCTTAGCTCTAAATGTATATAAGTGGTCTTGTGTTATTTTTGGGTCAAGAGAAAAAATGACAACAGATAGTTGGGGCTAGGTTTCTGGTTGTAACGTTGCTGCATAGGAAATTGAAATCTGGTCATACTCCAAGGACGTAGCTAGATTAGTGAACCTCGTAATTCTTGTGTTGTGCGTTTGTTTTTTTAATTTCTCATTTCTTTGTTCTTCAATATATTGCTTCATAGTTACTCCATTTTGTAACAACTAATATCAGAGCTTGGGTTCAATTTTTACTCACGTACATTTTACATTTGAATGGGAGCAATGGCCGAAGAAGATAAAGGAAAGATCGATAAGTGTAATGGCATAAATTTTCAGTGGTAGAAGATGTAAGTTGAAGACTACTTATATCAGAAGATTCTGTATCTACCGCTGGTAGAAGAGAAACCTGAAGCGATGAATGCGAACGAGTGGCCTATTTTAGACAGAAAGGCGTTAGCTATAGTAATGCTTAACCTAACATCACAAGTAACATTCAATATCTCCAAGGAGAAAACTACTGCTGCGATGCAAGCATTAGAAAAACTATACGAAAAACCTTCTGTTTTGAATAAGGTATTTTTTATGAAGAGACTGTTTAATATGAGAATGTTTGAAAATAATTCTGTTGTTGATCATCTAAATGATTTTAACAGCGTTACAAATCAATTGGAATCTGAGGCATTAATTTTGATGATGAAATTAGGGCTTTGTTGTTCCTATGTTCACTGCATGATCGTTGAAATAACTTGGTGACAACAGTGAGTAATTCTACTGTCTCTGGAATGCTAACACTTAATGATGTCATGAGTTCTGTGAGGAATGATGAAATACGGAGAAAGACGATTGGTCATGGTATATCATGTAGTATTACTTTGTCCGTGGAATCCAGAGTTAGACAAAAGAACAAGCAGAATAATAAGGGAAGAAGTTCTACAAGAGGAAAATCAAAATCAAGAGGCAAGTCAAAGTCCAAAAGAAGAACCATAGTGTGTGGGAATTGTAACAAGGAGGGTCATAAGAAGAATGATTGTATAGAACCAAAGAAGAAAAATGGAGCAGGGGGAAGGTGATGATGAAGGGGCAAACATGGTAAGTTTAAACGAACGGACGCATGACGATTTATGTCTTTCTACTTCAGTCGATGATAATTCCAAAGTTTGGTATGTAGACTCAGGAGCCTCAATTCATTGTACACCCTCATAGGGATTGTTTCTGTGATTATGTTCATGGTGATTATGGACATGTTTCTATTGGGAATGGATACCGGTGTAGCATTGTTGGAAAGGGAACAGTTGAAATTAAACAGTCTAATGAAAGAACCCTGGTTTTGAAAGATGTTAGACATATTCTAAAACTGCAGAAGAACCTTATATCCATCAGCGGGTTGGACTGTGAAGGCTATTTTGTGGCATTTGGTGAAAAACAGTGGAAGGTAATCGAAGGGTCAATAGTGGTAGCAAGAAGTGAAAGAGTAGGAACCCTATAGACTCTTTCGGGTACCTACAACCATTCTATCTCTTTAGCTTATACAAAAAATCAGAGGACTGCATTATCGCATCACAGGTTAGGACATTTAAGTGAGAGTGGTATGAGTATTCTATACTCAAAGAATGCATTATCAGGGACAAAGGACATTCAATTGGATTTTTGCGGGTCAGTTTTCGGAGGGATGGTAAAGAAAAGAAGAGTGAAAGACTGGAGCTAGTTCACATGGATGTTTTCAGGCCTACTACAATAAAGTCTCTTAGAGGTAATTTTTACTTTATTTCCTTTATAGTTGATGCTAGTAGAAAGACCTGGATATATGCCATCAGTCAAAAATCTGATGTTTACCACACTTTTAAGAAGTGGAAAGCTCTTGTTAATAATGAAATAGGGAACAAGATAAAATGCCTAAAATCTGATAATGGGGGTGAGTATTGTGATGATGGGTTCCAAGAATACTGTTCCAATAATGATATCAGGTTGATAAGGATTGTTAATAGGACACCTTATGAAAATGGCTTGGCAGAAAGGATGAACAGAACCATCATGGAACAAGCAAGGTGCATGAGGATATATGCTAATTTACCTCTACAGTTATGGACATCATCTGTTGATACTTCCATATATTAATTAATATAAGTCCAACGAGTGCTCTCAATGGTGGTATTACTGAAGAAGAATGGTCAGGTAAACAAGTAAATTATTCTTTTCTGAGAGTTTTTGGAAGTATTGCTTATGCTCATATTGATAAAGAGGAAAGGAAGAAACTTGACTCGAAATCTCAAGAGTGTGTATTTATTGGATATGGAGGTGATGAATAGGGTTATCGTTTGTGGGTCTATGAACATAATAAAATCATCAGGAGTAAGGATGTCAGATTCGATGAATCATAATTGTATAGGCACAGGTTACAAGAACATAGAATTGAAAAGGAAAACATGGAATATAGGGAACTTGATGAACCAGAAGATGGATGGTTACCAGGATAGAAAATCCAGAAGTCCTTGATGTGGTAACTGATATAGAAATTAGAGTTGTTAATCAATAACAGGTGTCTGAAACTCCTAACCTCAGAAGAAGCAATCGGGTAAGGAAAGCTCCTGATAGACTTTGTTTTTCACTTAATTATATTTTATATAGTAATTCTAGTGAGCCAGAATGTTATCAAGGAATGATATAGGATGAATCCAGGTTACAGCGGTAGCAGGCCATGAATGATGAGATGGCTTGACTTGAGCAAAACCAAACTTGGATTTGGTAAAGCTCCATCCAAGAAAGAGTGTTCTGTATAAAATGGGTATACAAGATGAAAATTGACACTAGAGGAACAAAGAGATACAAGGCAAGACTAGTTGTGAAAGAGTATCGACAGAGGAAAGGTATATATTTCCAAGAAATCTTTTCTCCTGTTGTGACGATGACTTCAATTCGTACGATATTGAGCATTGTGATTATAGAGGACTTACATATGGAGTAGCTGGATGTTAAGACAACATTTCTCCATGGAAATTTGGAGGAAGAGATCTACATGCATCAAAGGGTAAGGAGGAAATAGTTTGCAGGTTAAAAAAGAACTTACATGGCCTAAAACAAGCTCCTAGACAGTGTGGTATTTGAAGTTTAACAGCTTCATAAAGTAGAAAACTTCACTAGATGCCACTCCGTTCACTGTGTTTATTTTTAGAAGTTAAATAGTGAGGATTTTATTATTTTAACTTTGTATGTAGATGATATGCTTGTAGCAGGTTAAAGCATGGGAAGGATTAATGAAATCAAGAAGAAGTTGGCAAGTACTTTGTCTATGAGGACTTGGGTGAGGCAAAAAAAAATTCTTGGAATGAGGATAACCAGGTACAGAAAATAGAGGAAGTTATGGTTGTCACAAGAATAGTACATTGAGAAGATTTTGAGGAGATTCAACTTGCACACCTTTAAACCTGTAACGATTCCTTTAGTAGCCCACTTCAAGCTTTCAAAGGAGTTGAGTCCCAAGGCGAGGGAAGATGAAGAATACATGGCACATGTATCGTATTCCTCTGTTGGGGGGAGTCTCATGTATGTCATGGTCAGTACAAGGCCGGATATTGCACATGCAGTTAGAGTTGTGAGCAAATTCATAACAAACCCTCAAAAGGATCATTCACAAGCGGTGAGTGGATTCTCAGGTATTTGAAAGGAAAATATAGGTTCTGTTTATGTTTTGAGGGTGATAACATAAATGTGCGAGGCTACGTAGACTCAGATCATGCAAGCGATCAAGACAGTGAGACAAGCATCATGGGATATGTTTTTTTTCTGTAGGATAGACCGCAGTGAGCTGGATCTCTAAGCTACATAAGATTTTTGCATTGTCTACAATAGAAGCAGAATATGTTGCTGTGACAGAAGCAAGCAAGAAAATAATTTAGCTTCAACGATTGTTGATAGAGCTAGGATATAGGCAAGTAGATTTCAAGTTATGGACTGATAGTCAGAGTGCAATACGTCTTGCCAAGAACTCAACTTTCATTCGAGGACCAAGCACATTCAGTTGAGGTGTCACCTTATACAATCTCTGTTAGAGGATGGACAATTGAACTTGGAGAAGATTAAAGGCAACAAGAATCATGTGGACATGTTGACAAAGGTGTTTGCAGGAATTCGTTGCGCCAATGCTCAACTTTGATTAGTCTTTGTTGATGCTTCTTGGATGAGCATGACCAGCATTTGTGGGGAGTTTCAGCATTGGAGCTGTATCAGTCTCCAAGTGGGAGATTGTTATATGTTGAGCCTAATTTCAATTCAGAGACATTATTAAAATGGATGTAATGACCTGAAAACTAATTTTTATATGGGTGTCCCACATTGGTAATTAAGAGAAGGTCACAACTTAACCATTATTATATAAGTTGTCGTGTCCCACATTGGTTATCTAAATAAGGTAATCTCTTAGCTCTAAATATATATATAAGTGGTCTTGTATTGTTTTTTGGTCAAGAGAGAAAATGACAACAGAGAGTGGGGGCTAGGTTTCTGGTTATAACACCGCTGAATAGTGAATCGAAATCTGGTCTTACACTAAGGACGTAGCCACATTGGTAAATCTTGCAATTCTTGTGCTGTGCATTTATTTTTTTTAATTTTTTGTTTCTTTGTTCTTTGATATATTGCTTCGTAGTTGCTGCATTTCATAACATTCTTACTAGTACAACTTATGATTTTGGTGGTCCTATGCCATACAGGTTTTGACTATCAAAAGTATTCGAATTAGTCCACAAGGTGACCAACTTGCTCAAAGACAACACCGTCCTCATTGTGCTCACCTATTTTTTTTTCTTCTTAATCTCGATCTCCACAATTGTGGATTACTTTTACCATTGAACATATTTGTAGTCCTCTCTCTCCATTCTAGATTTTAACTATCTAGGATATTCGAACTGGTCCTCAAGGTGTGTGATCTCCTGGACGCAACCTAGTGTTGCACCACCTCGACAAGATGACTGTTCTCACCCTCGCTTTCTTTAAGATACTAATTATCTCTCTAATTGCAAATTTGTTCCCCCCACGACCTAATCAATGTTCTTACATTATGGACCAGTATATTTAGGCAATATCAATGACCACTCCAATTTCGGTTGGATTTTGCAAAGAAACACCCTCTTGCTGAAAAGATGGAATCAGATCCTTCGCAATCAGACTTTGAGATACCTTCAATCTTGTGATCCTTATTAAGGCTCAAAAAACTCAAAGGATTATCCTATTTGCTATCATTTTACTATGCTACACAAATAGATCTTTGATGCAATTATATGTCGCACTTTCTCCACTACCCTAAAGAGAGCTGCGCACACATGGTCCAACACTCCCGCTTAACTCTATTTATGTTGCCCAATAAATCCCGCCTGACTTTCTTGAGTAAGTAACATAACCAAAAAATATGTTGCCTTTTGTAGCTTATCATTCAAAGGAAGCATGTGTTCTCGAAAGCTTATCTTGCTCTTTCTGACGGCGAAAAGCTCCTTAAGGAGGAAAATTTGGATCAGACTACAACATTAAAAAGTTATTCTTTGGTGTATGCTTTGTCATAGTATCTCTTACAGAAACTATGGATGAACTCTTAGATAGAATGTAAAACAACTTTGTGCTGAAGAAGGCAACTCACCCTCCCAAGAAGAGAAGAAAAATAAAACACCAATCTCACGGTAGAGACAAAGATTGGCATGAGATGTAATTGTCATTTAGTAAGTCATACACTAACCAGGGAGAAAGGAAAACTATGAATGAAAGATATAACAAACAATGTTAATTGCTTTAAGGTATAGTAAACAAAATCTTTCATATAGTTCAATGAAGTTAAAAATTTCTCTATCATTTTCAACTCTTGCACAAATGCACATAACTTGGTTTATAAGTATAAAATCAATGTCAAGTAACGAGAATGAACTAAAAAAAATGGGTGACTCTCATGTCTAATTTACATTCTATTGTATAATTTTTCTTGGTGATTGTTTGTTCTACCGATCTAGGCTTAAAGATGGGCCACAACCTTTATCTGTAGCTCAGTTACCTGAGCTGATGATCAACAAGGATTATAGCACACTCACCAAGCTGTTATAGATATATGACACTTAGAGCCTTGAGCTCCGACTGCCCATGTTGATGATAAAAAATGGCCCCAGAGCCCTAAATCCAATTAGCTAAGTTAGTGATTAAACAAGGCCTTAGCTTGGCATCCAGAATGGACAATCAAACATGTTCTTAGGGATCTCAACATCAGTTACGTAAGTCAAGCTGATGATCAGAAGTGGCATCAACGCCCTTAGCTCGGCTAGTAAAGGTGGCGATCAGACATAATCTGAGGTCCCTAAGCTTCAACTCATCAGCTGAGCTGATATCAGCCCTCAAGACATGGCTGAGCAAATGATTAACTGTGGCCTTAAAATCCTTAGCTAGTAAGCCGTATTGTTGATCATATCACAAACATGGGCTCAGGGTCCTCAGCTCAGTTCGTGGAGCTCATCCATACTGATGATCAAACCTGGCCTTGGGGCCTCAATTAAACAACCAAGAAAAATGGCAAACATAGGCTAAAAGTATATGTACCTAACAAGTGAAAGAAGGGTCATTTACACTAAAAACGTGCTTTGCTCGACAAGCCAAGCAAAATAGTTAAAATGACCTAAAATACTTTTTGCTCAGCTAATTGAACTGATGTGCCTTTTTGACCTAACACACCCTTTACTCAGCCAATCAAGTAGAGGGCCAGAATGGCCTAGAATATCTCCACTTGTCCAATGAGAAAATGGTGCAAAATGGCTTAAAACTCTATCTGCCAGGCCAACCGAGAAGAAGATCATATATTTTGCACTATTTTGCTCAGTAAGTTGAGAAGGAAGGGCAAAATGACCTAAGACTCTCTTTACTTGAAGACGAGCCAAAATAGCTAAAGTCTTTTAGCTGAGAAAGACCATGATTAAAAAGTTATAGAAAGGAATTTGTTTTTCTTGTCGAGAAAATTTCATCTTTCCGAGTTCGGTTCTTTTTTATCTAAAAAAGTCTTAATTCTTCTTGTTGAGAGCATTTTGTTAGCATTAGCTCTCTTTCAAGCTTAACCCCTACTTGGCATAAAAGTGCCTTGGTTCTTTGTACCATTAAAAGCTCTTGCTTGATACAAATAATCATCAGCTCTTCCTGTCGACTAGTGCTCTAAGTCTAGCAAACCTTCGACTCTAATATAGCTGGGTGAGAATGTTTTTACCTATTGATAGAAACTTCATGACCTTTATATTTGACAGTGGCTAATGTACTGTGTATAGGTTGGAAAATTATCTTGAATCAATAATCTTGTTGTCCCAAATATACATTGTAGCACAAACTGATTCAGCTAAGGCTGTTGACTAGATACAAAACAAGATCCAATCACAATATCTCAAAGTCTTGTTGGGCAACATAAACTATATAAAAAATGGATTACTGAGACTTTGAAGCCTAATTAATTTCAAAGAAAATACTCAAACCTTTAAGTGACTTCACAAAGGTTTCTTTTGACATTCTAGGTTCTAATTAGCTAGCAAAAGTCGGGAAAAAGGGATTAAATGGTCTAGCCGAGAAACCAAAAAATGCACTAAACAACTTGTTGTGTGCTACACCAGTGCAAAAAAGCATTTTACAATGACTGAATAAGGAAGTGATCGGGAAAAATGTTAGAGTTAAAACTGCCAACATATACTATGTGCACGAGTCCCCTCAAACAGCAACATACTCCACGGTGGCCACCACCTATAGAGTAGATGCCCATCATTGTAGAACATTACAGAAAGTGTTCAATTTTTTATACCATGTCCTTAAACACGTGTAGACACCCCTTTTTTGTAAGCAATTTTAATTAATTAAAAATGTGAGAGTCATTAGTAATTAAAATGCATTATTGAGTTCAGGCTTAGCGATGTAATTTAATTATTTAATCCAGTCCAATTTTATTAATTTGATCCCATTTAATTATCCAATCCAGTCTTTTTTGTTTAATTTTCCAGTCCAGTCCTTCTAGTTTAATTGTCCAATCCAGTCCTTTGCATCTCTAGTCCAGTCCAGTTTACATCTAGTCCAATCCATCTAGATTAAGTCTGGTCTATTGTTTGGTTTGTCAGAGAGTGAAGACGGAGCATCAGAAACTTAGCAGACCACTTGAGCTACTTGAAATTCCACAGTGGAAGTGGGAGTATGTAACAATTGATTTTGTGGTAGGCTTACCGAGGACAATCAAAGGTTTTGACATCATTTGGGTTATTGTTGATAGGCTGATAAAGACTGCACATTTTCTTCCGATCCGAGCTACAACATCATTATGAGAGCTAGGTAGATTATATATTGATAATATAGTGAGGTTGCATCGGGTACCATTATCTATAGTGTGAGATTGAGATCCGCATTTTACTTCAAAATTCTTGAGGATTTTCTAGAATTCTATAGGCACCGATCTCTGTCTCAGCACCGCTTACCACCCACAGACAGATAAGCAGTCTTAACATACCATTTAGACGCTACAGAATATGTTGAGGGCTTGCACACTAGACATCAGTGGCAGTTGGCATAGTCATTTAACTTTAGTTGAGTTTGCGTATAAATAACAGCTATCAGGCAAATATTAAGATGGCATCGTTTGAGGCATTGTATGGATGTAGGTGCAACACTCCATCATGTTGGGATGAGGTAAAAGAGAGGCGATTATTGGGACCAGAGTTAGTACAGTTGACTACTCAAAAAGTTAATTTGATGTAGGAACGTCGCAAAGCTGCATAGGACTGACAACACAATTATGCATCTCACCGTTATTGCAAACTTGAAGTTTGAAATAGTTGATTGCGTGTTTTTAAGAGTTTTCCCTTGGAAGGGGGTGATGCATTTCGGTAAGAAGGGCAAGCTTAGCCCTAGGTTTGTTGGGCCATTCGAGATTTTAGAGAATCGATATGGTGGCTTATAGAGTTGCATTGTCGCTAGAGCTTTCGCAAGTTCATAACATTTTTCATATTTCGAATCAGAAGAAGTGTGTTTATGATCCAACACACATTGTTCCGTATAAGCCTTTATTAGTGCAGGACCTTTCCTATGAGGAACAACCAGTTAAGATTCTTGACCATCATGATCAAGTTTTAAGGATGAAAATCATACCTTTAGTTAAGGTTTTATTGCAGAACCATCGTAATTAAAGGCACAAACGCACCTAAGGCTCAAAGGGTCCCTGGAGCCTAGGCGTGTGAGGCAGGCGCCCGCCTTTTCGAAGTGATGTGCAAAATACAAATAAGTAGATATTAGTACATTAAACCAATAAATCATGTAAAAAAAAATTAGAACGTGGCAAGTTAACAAACTTTGAACAGTAGAAAAGTTTCAAATCCAATTAGAAGTAGTTGATCCCAATTAAGTATAACAACTTCATCATCATTATTAGTAAAGGCTAAAGAAACAATATCTTCCTTAAAAGGGAACCATAAGTTCCAAGTCAGGTAAAGATTTCTCTTCTATTTCATCATCTTTGTCTACATGGTGAAGTGAAGAAGTTTATTTACTTAAAAAAGAGTTATTTGGAGATAGGACTCTAGCACAATGAACAACAATACAACAATGATTGTTTAGGAATTTAGGGTTTTAGGTTTTTTTTTTTGTGCTTTAGATATTGGTTTATTATGATATGAAATAAAGAATAAAAAATAAGAATGGTTAAAATGATGTCATGATGCAAAAATAAAAAATTAGAATTCTTAGGCTTTTCTTTGCGCCTCCACTGTCGCCTTGCACCTCAAAGGGGCTACGCTTAGCTCTAGGCGAGGCGCAGGGAGTGCGCCTAGGCGCGCCTTTGATAACACTGTGCAGAACCGCAAAATTGAGAATTTGGAAGTTTGAAGACTCAATGCGATGTACTTATCTGTACATTTTTGACACATTAGGTACATTTTAATTTTGAGGAAGGAATTTTTGTTTTGGGGGGAAGGATGTTAGATCCTGAATATTTGAATGCTTATAGAAAATTAAAAAATATTGAATTTGGCCATAAAGGGCATTTTTGTAAATTTTCCAACTAGAGTTGGGCCTAAGATACAACTAAGAATTATTTGTAAAAAGTGGGTTTTACTTTTACGGATTGTATGACTCAATTTAAATTTAGGCTTTAGTTAAAAAGGAAAATAGGGAATTTGAGACTTGATGGGTATTTCATAATCCTAACAAATTTAGGAATAAAGAAAAAAGAAAATCCTTTTAGGTTTCTGACACTTTACGTACAAAATATTGTTTTGCTTAAGAAACACAATATACTTCTGAGTAACCTCCAAAGCATCTCTAGGAAGAGACCTTTTAAGATTTTGATCATCACTTTGAGGTAAGAGCATATTTTTTATTTTGGAATTGAGATTTGTGGTAAAGATCACAAAAATTATTATAATTGATAGAGTCTGATTGAAAATTTGGGTATTTTCATATAAGGGTTTTTGATGGAATTGAGGTTGTGGTAAGAACCACATAAATTATTATGATTGGTAGAATCTAATTGAAATTTTGGGTATTTTCATATTAGGATTTTTGATACAATTTGTTGGAGAGGATCAAGATTTTGGATTAAATTGCCCAATTAGAAGTAAAGGTTTGCTGTTATTGAAATCTAAACAGTGTTGGACTGGTCAATCTTTTTTTTTTCCTTTTTGTTAAGAGAAGAAATATATTATATTTAACAAGCTGTCCGGCTATTCAAAAGTTAAACTACAATATTTTACAAACAGTTAATAATAATGGAAGTTAAGCAGTGTCCATGTTTACATGACTAGATCTCAAAGCATCTAGTCCACGAGTCCATGTCATAGAGACTTCCGATTTAGCCTTACAAGCAAAAATGGCAAGTCCAGCTGCTTTGGTCAGTAGATGTTTGCCTTCTACTAATATCCGACAATAGTGAAAATACGCGCTAATCAGACAAATATCATATGTGATTGGTGTAGCTACTGCACTAATCTCCTCTAGTCCCTTCATCTATGCAAGCAAACGATTATTATTAGTATACAATACAATATGTTTCAAATGATGTTTTTTTGCCAACTGAAGTATTTTTAGCATGCCAAAGCTTGTGAAGTGAAAGGATCTTGTGAATAATAAGAAGACGCATATGAGCCTAAATGATGTCCTAGAGGTTTTGAGATACAAATGCCCAGGTCTGGTCGCTGCCTTTGCTGCTGAAAAATAGATCTGATGTACATAAAATAAGTTAATCGGCATGGGGAGAAGCGTGAATCCTATGGAAATAGTATGATGTGTAAGGGCTTGATGTTGGCTTTGACGGAATTTGTTGACTTCCCAGACCAGCATATCTTGCCGTATTTATGGAAAATGCTTTTCCATGTAGCTTGTGATTGAGCTTGAGCTTTCCAGATTATGATCATGGGATCAAAGGTGGTGCCTATGAATATGATTTTAGTCCTATGTAACCAGATTTTCCATAGTGTAAAAAATATGGTAATGGATGCTTTGGATGTGTGGCTAGTGGAAGCGTTGCCTCTGTTGGTCCATGCAATAAGGCATTCGGTTAATGATGGAAAAGGTGGTCAGATTCGGATACCTAAGTTCAACCCAAACCACATGGCACGTATACACAGACATTTTAGAAATATATGGTCACATGTCACCTTTTGTGAATTGCAAAAACTATAGTCAGTTGTACCATTGAATCCTATTTTTTAAGGCCAATTCCGAGTTGGTAGTCTTTGCAGTAGGACTTGCCAGAAGAATACTTGAATTTTATGAGTCAATCTCAGTTTGCACATTCTTCCACAGGATTTTGCGGCAACTCGTTGATCTGGATTATAATCTGGATTGGTTTCCTCTAATCTTTCAGCTTCTCTATCATACGGTACCTGGTAACCTGATCCTACTGAATAAAGTTTAGAAGGATTTTATTCCATGTGAGTTTATCTGGAAATTCTCCCTCAGAGATGTGGTTACTTCTGATAACGTTGCAAATATTTTTTGATAAACTCCTAAGAACCAATTAACAGTACAAACTTTATCAAATGTTTTTTGATAAAGTCTGAGAGGGGCATTTTGATAAATTTACACTTAAGGGCATTTTGATAATTTTACATGAAGGACGTTTAGGTTAAAGCTAAACGAAATAATTGGATCATTAGAACACAGCGTACAGTACAATATTATAACTTCATACAGACTCACTCATACTCCCAAAGTAAACCTCCTTCATGTAAAATTATCAAAATGCCCCTAGGTGTAAATTTACCAAAATGCCCCTCTCAGACTTAAATCACCAAAATGGTCTTCTCGTAAGTAGAATCACTATAATAACCTTACCATATGCAATTTTACCCAAAAACACCCTTCTTAGCTCCAATTACTAAAATACCCCCTTGGGGTGGCAAATTGCCAAAATACCCCTGGGGCTGTCCGGTAACGAAAAAATCCAAAAAAAAAAATCTTAAAATACTATTTTAAGCATCCTAATATCATTTTTGGAATAAAAGTATTTTGAAAAATTTTCGTCCAAAAATCCTAAATCGGTGTCCGACCAAATGCTAAAAAGTCAGTTTCGTAAAAAATATCTTTCGACCTCGAAATGGCATGAAATTTTAGAAAATGAATCATACCAATAAAATAATTTTTTCCTAAAATTTTTAAATTAAATTAACTTTGTTTACTATGTTAAATTTTCCTGATCGATACCCTAATTTAACGCCCTTCACGGATAGTAAAAATTCCCGAAAAATTTTAAAGTATAGGTCTCATAAAAATATTGGGTGTTACAATTTTGCCCTTTGTCCAATTTTGACCCTAGATACTTATAAAAAAATTTGTGGAAAAACTGCATAAGATAATTTCTACCTTTAGCATAATAACACTTACTATTCACATTAATACACATACTAATGCACCATAGAAACACACATCTGTCTTCTACCTTGGCCAAAAACACACCCAACTCACTGATACCCTTTGAAATTCACTGAAACTCACCCTTTCACTCACTAACACCCTCCTAATCACACCTACCCATATACTTAACACAATTACCTAACGAATCTTATACGAATTTAGCTTTAATCTCATAATTCACCCACATAAACACCATGAACACACCATGTATAAGAAAAGGTTACACACCAACACACAGGAAATTCACCTACAGAGGGATTTAGAGTTTACCCTTCAAGATTTTTCTTCACTCTCTCCCATTTCCCTCTTATTTTCTGCCTGGATTTCTCTTCCCTTTCCCCGAATTCTTCCCTATTTTGCTTTATCTAATTTTCCTCCTTTTCTCTTGTTTTCTTCCTTTCCCGAAATGGAAAGTTTCTCCCTATTTTTTTTTCCTTTGTTTCTTTTTCTTCACCCGAAGTCCTTATCCCATCTTTTATTAAATTATTTATCTAGCTTAGTCATTTAAGCTAGTAGGAGGTGGCAAACTCTAGAAAACACGGTTTCTAAATTAATTTTTTTTTAAATTACACAAATCCCCCCACACTTTACATATTTACAAAAAAGACCCCAAACTTTTAAAAATTATGGTTGAGCCCCAAAACTTTTCTAATCATTCTTAATTCAATTAAACATCATTGAAAATATATACTAGTATTCATTCTATTGTTTTTCATCACTAAAATTATAATGTACATTTATGCGTCCAAAACTTTCCAGAATTACAAAATGGCCCAAAAAAATTTAAACACTACATTTTTTCCAAAATTCTTTTAAGTTTCAACACTCTACTAACACCCGAGAATTACTCATTTTAAAGTCTGTTTATTTTTTGGGTCTCCGATAGTCATTTTAAGCCACTCCCAAAGTTCAGGGTATTACATTCTCCCCACCTTATAAAAATTTCGTCCTCGAAATTTGCTCTCAGATATCTTATCACTTATCACATCTACATATCACGTTTTCATTACAGAACTCTGATAACTAACTCATAGTAGCTAAGCTACCTCTGACTTCCGCACCTAGATTCTTGTCCCACGAATACCCAGACGCTACTTTGTAAATCCAAATCATAACACTAAATTGAAACCCTGTCGGGTAATCACTTTAATCTAACTATTCTAGAATTTCACAAATGATGACTTAACGGGTACAAAACCCACTGAACAGAACCTACACCGCTTTGAATTTTGCACATATCAAACAGATTAAGTCAAGCTCTAATACAATAGACTTCCCCTATCTTATACTGATACTGCACAAAAGATCCCATAAGTTGCATAATTTACTTATGATTGTAAGCTCATCTCTAAGACCGAGGTATACTAAAATACTAAACGATGATCACACATGACCTGCAGTTTACCAAGGCTAAGATGGGTAGGGTAACCAATTCATACAAGCACTTACACCCCATAATAGACAGCAAAATTATAGCCACTAGGCTTTCACTGCACACTGTAATACCTCAAAACAATGAGTCCAAATTATTGCCAAGTTCATCACCGAGAGGCCCGTTATTTTAACATGGCTATGTATTGCATACCTATGATGTTGCATACACTTCACATAACGACGAAGAACTGTACCCACTACGATTGCACTGCACACTCTGGTGTCTTATCTCAACGAGCCCAAACTGTTACCGAATTCGTTATCTAGACATGCGTTCTTCTAACCTAACGCATCATATGATTCTGGATACCTATGTATTCTAAAAATCCAGAATGCTGACTTATGTCAATATGATTATTGTTATGAGAACCCGAATTGATTTCGGGATATCAACTTATGTTAACGCTCATTGATATTATTAATTTCTGTGTTGACCTGGATACCTGTTTAGTGGGGAGGCGGTATAAGGTGGTTGAATCCTGCATGAAACGCAGGCTAGTACCCAAGTAGACTATTAATTATTTTAGTACATCATGCATGAGTACACTATTTGAGCTTGCCATAATGGCATTGCAATCAGCCAGGATCAACATTGATTTTTGATTTTTTTAGCTAGAATAATTTGTACTTGGGTTGAAAGCCCTTGACAAACATTCATTGTACTTAGCTAGAAGGATTTATACTTGGGTTGAAATCCCTTGACAAGCCTTTATCGTATTATCTGATTTGATTTCTCCTTAGGTTAAAATCCCTCAGGAAATCTTGCTATATTTTCGAAATGAATTTCTGCTCTGATTGAAATCCCTTGAGTAAGGAAAATTTTTGTGGTACTTGGAAATGCTGACTTAAAAAGGATTTTCTATTGATCGTTTTGAATTTTGTTCTGATTGTTAATATTTATTTTGGCATCTATTTCTGATGAATTTTGATCATTTTGGGTAATCATTGAGTTTTGATCGTTCGAAGTGTTTTGAAGATCATCATCGGTTGGATTTTTGGAGTCGTGTTATAATTTCTTTTGTAGTCCTTGTACGACCTTAATGGGCTCTCAAAAGCTCACCCTTCGTTTGGCTCCCTTCTGCAGGTGATGATTAAATGTAGCAGGTTCGGGAATGGGTTAGAGTCTGTGTGAGGTTCCGGTGAACCCACCACTACTGTGTAGGGAGACCCTTGCGTGGGTCAATACTGTAAATTCGTTCTTAGGAAATTTGAATTGCGAAGAACCTAAGCTGTAATGATTTAAGCTAAGCAGTTTGTGATTTAGTTTTTTGAAGAAATTGAGTTGATGTTAAATTAGATGATTTGAAATATGCGTTAGTGAACAGGTTTGACAGGTGTGATGTGATTCGGTAGGTTAACGACCAGGGAATTCGGGGCGGCGGAGCTTCAGATTTTCGGGGCGTTACAGATGATCGCATGGCTAGACCCGTCCCACGCCGTGTGAGGGGACTTGAAGACCAATTCCTGCACGGATACTCCCCAAGTAGGACGATGAGGAGCATCAGGCCGAGCAGAGGATGATGTAGCTCTGCTCCCCGCTCTACTTGACGTTTTTCTCTTCTTAGGGGCCTCTTTGGACTTGTCCGCCGTCGACAAACCCAAGGAAAATTCTTCAGTCTCTGTCTGGGTCACTCTTGGTTGGGATCTCGAGACCAACGCACTAAAATCCAAGTCCTGTATCTCTTCCTCTTCAATGGCGTGTACGGAAGCCAACTCGTCAGGGATAATATCCCCCGAAACCCCGAGAGCGTTGAATAGTGGAGGGTCCCCTTGTGCTCGAGATGACATGATCTCTGCTCCCAAAACAAGAGTAAGAGCACCGTTAAAAGGTAAACAAACATAAGGATTGATAAGAGCATTTATCGGGATCATTTTCGCCTCTTCTTCCTCCTCGTCATAATCCTGAGGCTCAGGAGAAAAGATGACGCCACACTCGCAAAGATGAGCATTACTCAAAGGATATCTGGATTCTAAAGGCTCAATTCCTTTGAGCCTCTTAATGTGCTCAAGGTCAGTCTCCAAAAAAATCCTTTTATTTTAATTTATTGCAATCTTTAGTCTCACACTCTGGAGCCACACATTGCACACTTCGTGCCATTGAGACTTAGGCAATTTGACAAACATGAACCTCTCCTTCCAATGATGGTTGGATGAGGGTGGGTGTGGAAATAAGTTGGCATCGGCTTTTGGGCGTTGACTCAAGAAATACCAACCCACCTGTTTAATAATTGTACAGATAATGAAAAACCATATGAACACCCTAACTCTAGGCCTCAAACCAAGTTTACGGCATTGATAGATGAAAAAACTCATAAAGCGCCATGCATGAGGGGAAATTGGCCGGGGGCAAGTCCATAGGCATTCAAAACCTTGATAAAAAGGGATGAAGAGGAACCTTAAAACCGTTGAGGAACATGTCCCAGTAAACACCTATCTCGTCGATAGTAGTCATATTAGCTGATTCATCCTCGTCGGGAAGCCTAAGTTTTACAATTGACGGAATCTCGCAACGCTCCCAGAGAAGTTTTAAGTCATAGCTACTTAATTTGCTTCTAAGTGTATGGGCATCAAATGGCTTAGGAGACCGAGCGTTTTCCCTTAAAACTTCCTTGGCAGGAACTCTCCTTAACTCTTGGAAAGGCACCACGGGAACACCAATTTCTAAAAATAGGGGGTCAAAGGTAGGTTCTATCCACACCCCTTGAGATTCGACATCAGGTTCAGAAACATGTTCTTCATCTTGGTCAGACATAATTCTAGATCAAAACAAGAGATTTCAAAAGAAATTTAGAAAAGTTTTGAAGCTTACTTGAAAAGAGGACGATCTTCAAACAACTTAAGAGTTTTATTCAAAGCCCCAATCTCGCTCGCTCTCAAACACTTGAGGAATGAAACAAAGTGTGATGGAAGTAAAAGAGTCTACTACTTATATAGGAGCAAAAGATCCATCCAACGAATGAGATCTTGTAACCATTGAAGTACCCTAGACACGTGGCATGCATCTAACAATATAACCGGGGGGCAAATTTACCCATTTACCCCATGATGATAACTACAACAAAGCCGAGTAGGCGAGCTACTTTGGTCCTAGCCTCTGCCGAGTAGACGAGCGCATTGGACCATACGCCTCTACTCTAGCCGAGTAGACGAGCTACTTTAGTCCTAGCCTCTGCCGAGCAGACGAGCGCATTGGACCACACGCCTCTACTCTAGCCGAGTAGATGAGCTACATTGGTCCTAGCCTCTGCCGAGCAGACGAGCGCATTGGACCACACATGTCAAGCCCCCGACCCGGAGGCAGACCTACACATACTATTTTAAAATATTCCTGCTTACGAGAAATATAATTTCCAAAACATCTTACCAAAATATGACCTCAAAGAGGTAATCAGAGCTCTAAATCATATCTGGAATCAAAGGCATTCAAGTCTTCATCAACGTCTAATAATTGCAGCGAAAATTTGATAACAATAATTATTTCCCAACCATTGGGGTACCAAAAGTCACTAAATAAAAAACTATTACAGGTTCTCATTTCAAAGCTACTAAGAGAGTTATGAATTAAAGTTCAACTCCAAGCTTAAGCATAATGCTATTAACTCCTCTAAGCCGTCTCAGCTTAATTACCTGAAATGGGGAGAGAAAGGGGGTGAGCACAAAGCCCAGTAAATATCTCACACACACACACACACACGAGTACAACGTAGGTAATCCAATAATATATAGCTGAGTCCAACAAAGCATATAAAAACAAAAGTGCAAAGACGATTGCAAAATCTTAGCACGACCAATAATCTCACTTCGAGACATTCCTATCCGTCAAATATCAAGTCAACCCTCGAGGTCCAAGAATACAACAATTTAACGTTTTGTGTTCAATATGGTTTGCCTCCTAAGACACCACTTAAAGAATGTCCTGCATAGGTGGAACTCCATATATCATATGCTTTTACATATTTTGCTATACAAGGAAGTGTGTACGCATTGCCTACTGACCATGTTCCCACAGGGCTTGCCAAGTTATGAAGAATGGCAGATGGTTACATACTTATCCGAATTTTTTGAAGATATTTTATATGTCAGCCAATTTATTATCTGGTGTGTACTATCCTACATCTGCTATCGCTATAGTAGAAAGACTAAAAATTGCTAACATTTTAGTGTAATAGAGATATATAGGACCCTTTAAGGGTATAGTAGAACAGATATACATTAATTTAAATAAATATTGGGCAGAATTGCCTGTTATTTTTGCTATTGCCATTTGACAAATGTGAATGGCGGATGGTGCGCCATGGACATTCGTAGATAAAGTTAAAGTTGCATGGCACGGGTGTCTCAATAGTTGAAATGTCTAGACAAATGTACTACACAGATGCCGCCACAACCAAACTTACAAAGAAAGTGAGTAAGACATTTGAGGATTTGTATAACCTATATCAACATTCCACAGACGTGAGCAGACGAACTACATTGTCGAGCGATCAAATATATTATGGGTCGTATCTTAAGGGTCTTGAATATTTAGTGACAAAACAAACACCCGTGGAAGGTAATTTTAGTTCTACAAGTTTGTCTACTTTTTTCTCTTTTAATGAAGTTGGTTTATATGCAAATACTAATCATTATTCTTTTTTACCAATGGAAGAGCAAATCAATTTCAATATGTTAACTTTTTTGGAAACAAAATGAAAAAATTTATAAAACTTTATCCCAAATTGCCCGGGATATACTACTGGTGCAAGCTTCCACGGTTGCTTTAGAGTCGGCATTTTCAGCGAGCGAAAAGGTGTTGGATGATAGGAGGAGTCTATTGTAACATCGAGTCACTCGAATTATGTATATGTAGGAAGGATTATGTTGATGCAAAATATCAAGAGTAAGATAAACCAGTTGATGATATGAGGAATACCAGTTTGATCGTCGAAGATCTTCCAGATGATTAATAAATTTCCTTTTCTTTTCCTTTTCTTACATTTTTAGAATAAATTATTTCTCAAAATATAGTTTACATTTTCACCGAGGATTATTAAGAGTATTTAAAGTAAACAATGCACTTGAGAATGTGGTTATTTACAAGCAAAATATATATTTTTCTCACTTTTTTTAAAAAATTAATCCTTTATATATATATATAAGTAACTTCGTCTGCTTGTTTACAAGCACCCGGTCCTAAGCCCGGATATAAGGAGGAGAGCTTATGAACAAATTTATCTTATATTTAATTTTTTCGAAGCATAAAACATGAATAAAAATAATTTTTTATTTAGGTCCGGGCCTGGCCCAAGCTCGGCCCTAAGTTTTAGGCCTATGTCTTGGACTTAGATTGAGCCCTGATATCCTGCAGTAGGTTGGGCCAGGTTCCCACGGCCTGAAGCCCGGCGAAGCCCGTTCCCCTCTAGCTCGATAGGCCCGGGCTGGGCCAGCTCAAGCTCCGCTATTGACACCTCTAATAATGGGTAATCACCAATACTTGTACACAAGTCATTTAACATGCCAAGATACCAGGAGATCTCGGTACTAGGCCTTGGAGGTGAGAGTACAGTTCAATTTGCTGGTTAATTACAAAATTATCCCCTGTAGTTTACACATTTTTGCATTTTGCTCCCCGTGTTTACAACTTTTGCAATACTGTCCCTTGAGGTTGACAAAATCATTGCAAACGACTACAAAACCAAACGTCCGTCCAAAATAGCTGTTAAAATAGTCACGTGCCTGTCACGTGCCATTTTGTTTTACTAAAGTAAAGGGCAAAATTGTAACTTTAGTAAAAAAAAGTCAATCATCTTCATCTGGGTGGACTCCATGTGGAAGACTCCCATCGTCATTCTCTCCACAAGCCAACCCGACAAGGAGCACAGACTCCACCAGCCACCTTGATTGGGACTCCCAGTCACGTCATCAGAATGTCAAGCACCAATGACCCGTAGACCGCCACCGGAATCTGACATAACGCGCTCTTCTTCAGCCCTGCCGCAACCAAACGTTCCGCCGTCTGCACAACGGACGATGGAGTTTTGACCAAGAGCGCAAATTAGGGCACACAACAGGGCTGTAAGGATGATCACCATGTTGGTATCAAAGTTTGCCTTGCTGGCATAGGACCCACGTGTTCTGGCTGCATGACTAGGCGGTGGAGGAGGAGGAGGCGATGATCGTGGTTCTGTGTTCAGGAGTAGGTGTCGCTGGTAGAGATTCATGGTATCGTACATGGTCTTTCACCAACTCAGAAAAACCGAACCCAAAATGGGCTAGGTCAAGATTTTTCTACCCTAGTGATTGCCAGGAACGGGAATTATGCGAAAAGGCTAGAGATTTCATCGCTCCATCTCAATTCAACAGCAAACCGTACCACAAAGGAGATTGAAAATAGTGACTTCATCTTGGGTTTCTTAATTCCTTATGAAAGGAAAAGGGAGCGGAGGTGGTTGTGGGTGGGGACTTGTGATTTGTTTGGTTAATGGCTTCCAACAGCTAGAATTTAAAGCATGTTGGTCACTATGATGAGATCGATGAGTCAAATTCCCTGTATTTGGAAGTTTTAGCTGCAGTGCTAACCTTTGTATATGGGCACAATTTCCTTCCTTGGGAAATTGAATCCTTTCTTCCTCAGGCTGACAGAAAGCTAACCAAAACCAGGAAAAACTCTGATGCAGATGGAAAGAGCATTTATGGACACACCACAGACTTCTGCAACTGCTAAAAACTTCCAAATCCAGGTACTCAGAAAGTTGGTTTCCTGATGCAAGAGGAGATGGGTCTGTGTTAAATAGAATAATCCATTTCCATATTATAGTTTGCTTTGGTGGAGCTGGGTTCTTTGAAATTGCGGCACAGAAGAGTAGCTGGGTTCCATTTCCAGAATGAAGATGAAGATGATTGACTTTTTTTTACTAAAATTATAATTTTGCCCTTTACTTTAGTAAAAAAAATGGTACATGACAGGCACGTGACTATTTTAACGGCTATTTTGGACGGACGTTGGGTTTTGGAGTCGTTTGCAATGGTTTTGTCAACCTCAGGGGACAGTATTGCAAAAGTTGTAAACACGGGGAGCAAAATGCAAAAACGTGTAAACTACAGGGGATAATTTTGTAATTGACCCTTTAATTTGCCTTGATAACTAGGGAGTCCGAGGGTTTCAACCATTACCTTCCAATAAGTGGGTTTGTGTCAATCATGCGTGTATCTGAGTGACAAAAGAAAAAAAAAGCACAATTACTGTAGTTAAAGCATATTGTACATGTTACATAAAGCAAATGAAAACACAAAGGAAAAAAATAAGCAAAAAATACATTTCAAGTCTAGTCCTCTTATTTTATCTTCCCATAAGAGTCGCGCACTGTAGTAACCACCTTGAAAATTTTAAACCCCGAAATGTCTAACTTGGAGTCAGCATCTTATTTTGTTGTTAAAGAGAAACAAATTTAAAGTAAGAAAAACCTGTAAAAGACTTTAAAATACACTTCTAGGCTTCTAATCTATCAAAAACAGAGATGATGCATTAGGAGACTACGCTATACAACATGAAGGTGTTAGGCACCTGTTATATCCCTACAATCTCTATTAGGTTTTTTATTATTTTTGGCCTCTAACATGCAACTAGTAAATATGCATAGAGTGAACTTTAACCTAATCCTAAAATTTAGTATGGATTTGGCAACGAGGGTCGAATGGTCTACGAACCCCGTCAGACAAATTTAGATCAAGACCATCGTAGTTTGACTGGACCTTACGGGAGGCGATCTAGAGTTCGGTCTTTGAAACAAACAAGAAGAAATGAAATTGAAAGACTATTTTTTTAACTTTTATTCTATTTACTGAGATTTAGTCGCAGGGATGGGAAACATTCTAAACCTTTCTACTATAAACTAAACTAGAAAGCCGTGTAAAACTATCTCGAGAGAGCGCTTGCTTAGAAGATTTGAAAACATCCATGATGCAGGTAGATAAAACACATGGAGAGTTTTATATGGAATGCTAAATTTCTGCTTAGAAATGATGCACCACTTCCAAAGAAATAGTCCAAACTTTCAAGAGATAATTGCCTCCTCTGTTCTGCAGCCCAAAGGTTCCTTTTATAGAGGACTGGGGCTAACCAAAATGGTAAGGATGACTTTTTGAGTCTAAGATCTTTGATAGATTCAAATATTTTATTAAAATCGCAGACTGAAAAAATTTAACTAACTGGCCGGCTTGTCGAGAACTGGCATGTTCGCCCCTTAACATTTTAAGATTTTTTTTTTCCGAATTTGGGGCATTATTCATCCTTAATTGGATAATAAGCTCGGTTAAATCAGAAGGGATATACAAGATTACAGGAATTATCTTCAATTTTCATCTAAATCAAGGAGCTGCATGCATCATGGATAAATCACAAAAATATTTCCAAGTTATGTAATAAAAAACAATCTCTTGACTGGACTTGGCTCAAACTGGATTGGATATTGAATTGGACCGGACTGGACGGGACTAGACTGGACTGGAAAATTTAAGTTCATTTCTTATCACTAGGCCTTTATCCATATTAATAATAAGCTTTAGTTATCAATAAAGTCCAAAAATATAAAAGTAAAAGATGAAAAAAGTGGGTATAGATTGCAACATCTTGATCTAGTTTAAATAGCACGCAAAGCACTATAAAAGAATTAATTACTTCAAAAAGGAAACCTCCGAGAAGGTGGTGGCCTAAGAAGAACGAGCAAGCTTGGAGCGTGCTAATGCAAGTTGCATGATCAAGAAGGCAACTCCCGTTGTATTTAAGAATAATTGTTGGATACCTTTTTAATTAAATCATAGCACAATTCATTTCTTGTAAAACAACTACTTGATTAACAAGATTGTTACAACTCATTGCATTTACTTAATTACCATCAGGATCATCCAAGATCAAGTGTAACACCCTTACTTGGTTACTAATCCTAACACCCTTAGGTAGAAGTTTCTACTTATGATAAGCATCGTGACTTAATTTTGACTACAATTGATTCACACGACAACCATAATACAACCTATTATTGCGTGAATCATTAATAGTTGTGTGAATTAACCCAACATTACAAGTTATTGGTTTAATTGTAGCAATGTTTTCTAACTTTACAAGCTCACTTGTAGTTACTAAGTATAGAGATAACTATCCGGGTGGTCGGGGTCCCTTCAACTATATGCATTTAGCCATATTAGCGTTCAAACTAAATTTTTTCGATATTAGTCCTTAAACACTCATCGTGGTCCTTTTCTCCATTTCCATCCAAAAGAACCGGTTTGTGGCCCCCACAGTAGGGGCATTATAGTCATTTCACAATCTTCAAGAACTAGAAGCTCCCTTATGGTCCCCGAACTATTAACATGTTGTTAAATTAGTCCATCAACTAATTTATGCACTCTTGATCCTTTAACATTGCATCATTAGTCAATTTCGTCCTTTTGATCACTTCAATCACGTTTCGTGCATTGATAAAAGTCATTATCCACCCCATCAAAATAAGTCGTCACCATGACCATGGAGCTTTCTACGAGGTGGCTTTGTCTTTGGTATGCACCATCAACACCCTTCCTTCTGCAACCAACATCGCGACATCTTGTCCTAACTCCACTTTGCCGCTGTTAACTATAAACAGCCCCTCCTCCCCCTCGGCACTCGATTATTGGTTGACGGTGGTATGGCGGCGGCCAGATGTTGAGGGCTGGCAGTAGTTGGCAACGGTGGTTGCGATCGATGGTAGGTAGTTGTAACTGCCAAAAGTGGCAATCGACGACTGACTATCTGTAGTGTAGAGCTAGAGCTCCCTGCAACCGATAGCAGTGGTGGTGGCTAGGTAATGACGGTGGCAGGTAGTGACCAATATCAATGGATTATGATACCAAACCCAACATAACCTACTTTAATATTGAGTCAACCCATCCCAATCCATTATAATTAAGTGAACTGGATTGGGGGTCAGCATTTTCTTGAATTGAATTGATTAAACCCATAAAATCGGTAGTGTATAGCAAGAAAAAGCCACCTTGTTATGAGATTTTTGGTTACGGTACTAAAAGACTATGGTCATGGTGATGACTTATTGGCTTTTTTCATTGACGTACGGAGCCGTTATTGAAGTGATCAAAATGACGAAATTGGCTAATGATGCAATGTTAAAGGACCAAGAGTGCAAGAATTAGTTAAAGGACTAATTTAGTAACACGTTAATAGTTTAGGGAGCTTCTGGTTCATGAGGATTGTGAAAGGACTAAAGTGCCCTGTTGTTGGGGCCACAAATAGTTTTTTAGGACTAATATGGCTAAACGCATACAGTTAAAGGACCATTCGGATAGTTGTCTCATAAGTATAACTAGACAAAAATCGGTGCATAAAGGTTAAACTATATTAAGAAAAAATAAGTATCTATGAGCAAAAACTACTTAAGACATTCATAGGATGTAAAAACCATAACTTGGCAACAAATAACTGTCAAAAGTCAATTTTTCTCCCACTTTGGGTAAATAGATCTTTTTTTTCCCTCCAGTTTTTGTGTTTTGTCACTTCTATGTGTCCATTATTCTTTTTGGCCTTAAATGACTCAATGCAACATTCTAGCTATATGTTTCTCTTTGATAACAAAGACCACCCAATTTTTTGACAGTAATGTAAAGGATCCATGTAGAGATCACACTTTGTAAGACATTAAAGCTCCACAATATACTTTTTTGAGGCATTCTTTCCATGTAGTGTTTAAACTTCACGGAATTTGTACACCTACTTATTTATTCTTAGACATCAATTCTTAAGTAGGGATGTAACTTGGGTTGGTTGGGTTGGGTTGGATTTGTATCCAATTTGAGAAAATCCTGTGTTTTTAAACCCAGTGTGCGTTGTTAACACAGAAATAATTGACTAAATTGGGTCTGATTGCTTAGTTATATTTTTGCTTCAACTGATTGATCAAAATAAAATAAGAATTTTTATTCAAACAATTATAGAGTGGTGGTAGTTGGTAATGGCTGCCTCTGGTGGAAGGTGGTGCCGGTTGGCGGTAGTATTGGTAGTTTGAGGTTATGGCGCCTGCCAACAGTGGTGGTGGGGGCCGACAGTGGCTGCCGCTAGTGGTGTTGTCGACCGACGGAGGTGATGGTGATGGCCAGTAGTGACGATGGTGGTGGCGGTGGCAGTTGGCATTGGTGGCAAATGCCACTGATGGCAGCGACGACATGCAGTGATGGTTGCTACTAGTAGTGGAGGCAAGTCATAGAGAAGGTGGTTGTCGACAATGATTCTGGCGACTGGAGGTTCGCGACGGAGGTCGTAGGTAGTTAATGGTAGTTTTCGACTGTGACAGGCGGCGGTAGACAGTGCACGGTGGTGCGACGGCATGTGGTGGGTTTCTTTTATGGAAGTTACCAATAAAATATGAAATATTACATAAATAAGTTCTAAAAGCCTAACGCAAAATAACCCACTCTAGTATTCACATAACCCATCGTAACCCATTTTGTAACTAAGTTGATTGGCTTGGGAAAAGCTTTCCATTTTGTATTGCAATGTTAGAAAGATGGATACGACAAATTTTAGTGTCATTATCATGTTAATCGCACAAAGTCTCTTAATAGGTATGTGCATAATTGAAATTTCATGTTTCTATGAAAGAGCTCATTATACATTTTTTAGTACAAAGGCAAGTGAACCAAAATGAATAGCATTTATTTCTTAAAAACGACGGACAACGACCAAATTATAAGTCAATGAAATAATTTAATTGCATTCTTTACAAAGAAATGACACTCATATTGTACGAAGGTTTTAATTATGGGTTGGAGCTTAAACGTACAAATTATTATCAAAAATAAAAAAAACTTGCACCAGATCGATAAATGTCCAATGCAATGAAGAATGGATCCTAATAGTTTCTCCATATACTTTGTAGTCTATTTTTCAGTCTCGTCAAGATAGAATAAATTTTTGTTTATTTCTTATCACTAGGCCTGTATCCATATTAATAATAAACTTTAGTTATCAATAAAGTCCAACATATATAAAAATAAAAGAAAAAAATGAGGTTTCTACCGATTGCAATATCTTGACTATGAAAGAATTAACTACTTCAAAAAGGAAACCTTAGAGAAGGTGACGCCCTCAGACGAACGAGCAAGCTTGAAGCGTGCTAATTCCAGTTGCATGATAAAAAAAGGCAACTCCCCTTATATTTAAGAATAATTGTAGGATACCTTTTTAATGAAATTATAGCACAACTTATTTTTTGCAGGACAACTGCTCGATTAACAAAATTGTTACATCTCACTGCATTTACTTAATTACCATCAAGATCATCCAAGATCAAGTTATAACGCCTTATTTGGTTACTAGTTATCCTAACACCTTTAGGTAGAAGTTTCTTTATACGATACGCATTGTGACTTGATTTTGACTACAATTGATTCACACGACAACAATAGTATAACCTATTGTTGTGTGAATCATTAATACTTGTGTGAATTAACCCCAAGTTAAAAGTTATTAATTCAATTATAGTGATGTTTTCTGACTCTACAAGCTCACTTGTAGTTACTAAGTATAGAAACAACTATCCCGATGGTCCTTCAACTATATGCATTTTGCCATATTAGTTCTTAAACTAAATCTTTTGCCATATCAGTCCTTAAACACTATAACATCGTGGTCCTTTTCTCCATTTCCGTCCAAGAGAACTCGTTTGTGACCCACACTAGGGCACTAGAGTCATTTCACAATCCTAAGGAACCAAAAGCAAGCTTATGGTCCTTGAACTATTAACGTGCTGCTAAATTAGTCCCTAAACTAATTCTTGTACTCTTAGTTCTTTAACATTGCATCATTAGCTAATTTCGTCCTTTTGATCACTTCAATCAGGTTTTGATGAAAAAGTCATTGTATACCCCATCAAAATAAGTCGTCAGCATGACCATGGAGCTTTTTTACAAGGTGGTTATGCACCATCAACACTCTCTCCTTTGTCACCAACACAACCAACACCACGACATCTCGTCCTCGACTCCACTTTGCTGCTGCCCCAACTGCCAGTGTGCCACTTGTCAGCATCAGCAGCTAACTGTAGCTAGCCCCTGCCTTCGACAGTCGATCATAAGTTAACGGTAGGGTGGGGGCTAGCGGAAGCTAGCAACGGTGGTTGCAATCGATGGTCAGTAGTTGTAACTGCCAAAAGTGGTAATCCATGACTGATTGCCTGCGGTGTAAAGCTAGGGGCTGCCTGCAACCGACAGCTGTGGTGATGGCTAGGTGATGACGATAGAAGGTAGTGACCACTATGAATGGGTTATGATGCCAATCCCAAGATAACCTATTTTAATATCGAGTCAACCCGTCCTAACCCATTTTAATTAAGTGGACTGGACTGAGTAAAAGTCAACATTTTCTTGAATTGAATTGGTTAAACCCATAAAAACTCAATCTAACTTATACGCCTAGATAGAGGGTGTTGGTAGTGTAAAGCAAGAAAAAAGCCACCATGTTAAGAGATTTGTGGTTACGGTACTAAAGAACCATAGTCATGTTGGCAACTTATTGACCTTTTTCATTGCCTTACGAAACCGTTATTAAAGTGATCAAAATGACGAAACTGACTAATGATGCAATGTTAAAGGACCAAGAGTGCAATAGTTAGTTAAGGGTCGTTCAGAAACTATAAGGGAGCTTCTGGTTCTTAAGGATTTTGAAAATGACTCTAATGACCTTGTTGTGGGGGCCACAAATCATTTTTTTGGGACATAAATGGAGAAAAGGATTATGATGGCAAACGAGTAGTGTTTAAGGACTAATATAGCGAAAAATTTAGTTTGAGGACAAATATGGTAAACACATTTAGTTGAGAGACCACCCAGATAGTCGTCTCATAAGCACAACCAGACAAAAATTGTGCGTAAAGGTTACACTATATTACGATAAAATACGTAGCTATGAGCAAAAATTACTTAAGACATTCATAGGGTGTAAAAACCATGACTTGACGACAAATAGTTGTCAAAAGTGGATTTTTCTCCCACCTTTGGGTAAAGAGATTTTTTTCCAGGTTTTGTCTTTTTGTCATTTTCATGTACCCATTATTCTTTTTGGCCTTAAATGACTTAATGCAACATTCTAGCTATATGGCTTTCTTTGATAACAAAGATCACTCGATTTTTTGATAGTAATGTAAAGGATCCATATATAGATCACATTTTTGGTAAGACATTAAAGCTCCACAAGATACTTTTTGAGGCATTCTTTCTGTGTAGTGTTTAAGCTTCAAGGAATTCGTACACGTACTTATTTATTCTTATACATTAACTCTTAAGTAGGGGTAGCGCAACTTGGGTTGGTTGGGTTGGGTTTGTATCCAACTTGAGAAAATCTTGTGTTTTTTTAAATCCAATGAGCTTTAATCTAGAAATAATTGAATAAATTGGCTCTAATTGCTTAGTCATATTTGTGTTTCAACTTGTTGATCAAAATAAAGTAAGAATTTTTTGTCAAACAATAAATAGAGTGGTGGTAGTCGGTAATGGCTGCCGCTGGTAAGAGGTGGTGCAGGTTGGCAATAGTATTGCAGTTAGTGGTTAGAGCGACTTCCAACGGTGGTGGTGGGGCTGGCAGTGGCTGCCACCGGTGGTGTTATCAACCGACGGAGGTGGTGGTGATGGCCAACAGTTGGCGATGATGGTGGATGTGGCTGAGGCAGTTGGCGTTAGTACAGATGCCACCGATGGCAGCAGTGACATGCAGTGGTGGTTGCTACTGGTAGTGGAGGCAGCTCGTAGAGAAGGTGGTTACTGGTGATGAATATGGCGATTGGAGGTCAGCGGCCGAGGTCGTTGGTAGTTGCCGGTAGTTTTCGGCTGTGACCGGTGGCGGTGGACGGTGGTGCCATGGCATGTGGTCGGTTTCTTTTATGGAAGTTACCAATAAAATATGACATTTTGCATAAATGAGTTCTAAAATCCTAACCCAAGATAACCCACTCTAGTTTTCACATAATCCATCCTAACCAATTTTGTAACTAAGTTGATTAGGTTGGGAAAAAGCTTGTCATTTTGTATTACAATGTTAGAAAGATGGATGCTACAAATCTTAGTTGTTATTATCATGTTAATAGCACAAAGTCTCCTAATAGATATGTGCATAATTGATATTTCACGTTTCTATAAAAGAGCTCATCATACATTTTTTAATACAAAGGCAGGTAAACCAAAATGAACTGCATTTATTTCTTAACAATGAAGGACAATGACCAAATTATAAGTCAATAAAATAATTTAATTACATCCTTTACAAAGAAATGACACTCATATTATACCAAAGTTTTAATTATGGGCTGGACGCTTAAACATACAAATATTATCAAAAGGAAAAAAACTTGCACAAGACCGATATAAATGTCCAATGCAATAAATAATGGATCTTAATAGTTTCTCCATATACTTTGTAGTCTATTTTTCTGTCTCGTCAAGATAAAAATTGGTACTTTATGTCTTTCAATTATTGCATTTATTAAAATTTTCATGCCTATAGATACAACCATATTTACTTTGAAGTATTTTATCAAATTTGCTTTAATAATTGATGTCAATCATAAGGTATAATTGATATGTTAAAAACTTATAGTATCTTCACCTAATTAAAATTATTTAAGTCATCTTTAACTAAATAATAATGTAAATAATGTGTAAGTTAAGTAAAAATATATTTAATGAGACACTTACATAAACATTATAACTACCATTATACAGTTATCCTTCTTGACAATATTGGTATGCTAGGCAAGTATAAATTACCAAAATTAAAACATAGATTAAAGACCATTCAAAACATTTTGATGAGCATAAAAGGACCTAAATTGGAAAGGGAGATCCTATTTCCACATCTTATATTATATGCCATTTTATTTTTTTGGCAAAATATGATTTTATAACAAACATGTAGTTAATAATGGATGATCATGATATAGTGTACACAAGTCCTTTAATATGCCCAAATACCCGAAGGTCTCTAGGCCTTGGAGGTGAGAGTGCAGTTCAATTCGCCTTGATAACTAGGAATTCCGAGGATTTCAAACGTTATCCCCGAATGGGTGGGTGTGGGACAATTGTGCACATGTCTGAGTCACAAAAATAAAAAGCACAATTACCATAGTTAAAGCACATTGCACATGTTACATAAAGCAAAGGAAAGCACAAAAGGCAAAAAAAAAATAAAAAATTACAACGTTTCAAGTGTAATCTCCTTATTTTATCTCCCCATTAGAGTTGCCATTATAGCGAACTGCCTAAAATTTTTTACATCCCGGAAGGTCTAACTTTGAGTCGGCATAATGTAACAGCCCAAAACCTGAGGCTAGTTTTAAGAAAGGAAAAAAAATCCTAACTGATTATTTATTGGATTTTTAGCGACAAATTTTTAGCGTCGATATTTTTGTTTAACAACTTTTAGCGGCGATTTATTTTTTAGCATCGGTATACTAATTAGCAACTTTTAGTACAAATAGTGAAGTGGGATAGCGTAACAGCCGTTAATATTTTTCCTAATACCTAGTTTATAGTAAACATTTTTATTTTGGACCATTTTGCAATGATAAAAGTTTCGGGTGAAAATTTGAGCGACTAACAAAAGTTAGGGGAGCTTTTGGTTAAGTTACAAATCAGGGTTATATATAAAATGATGCCAAGGAAAGTGAGTTTGTAGTAGACGTGGAGGTGCCACAAGGAATGCAGTCCGAGTCAGATGCCAAGTGTACTGATGTGCGACATAGCAAGGGTGGAGCAAGGATAAAGACCAAGGGCTTCCTAGACAGAGCCTGAGGGTGGCAGTGCTGCGAGGGTGACGGCGCACGGTGAATATACGATGACAATCACAGTCCGATGCTTGGGTCCAGCGTCAGGGGTCCAACGTCAAAGGTCTGATGTCAGAGGTCCAACTATGTTTCTCTCTAGAATTTTAGAGAGAGAAAGAGAAAGTGAGAGAGAATTCTAAAATTTTGCAAATGAATTCTCAAGATCTCTATTTATAGAGGTTGAGATGATGATGTCCCAAGAGTGACACGTCATTGTGGGGTCCACAGCTACCGGTGCTTGACAGACTGTAGAATTGCATATTCATCCGGCCTGCCCCTCATAGCGTCGCTCTGCTTATTCGGAAAGACTGGTTCCCATAGTATCGGTGTGGCCAGAGAACCCCCTTGATCTAGCCACCAATCCAAGCCCTTGCAGAGTCCCACAGGCCTAGCATCAGTAGGGAAGACCCAACGCCCAACTGCCAGGCAAATTAGGCACGATGCCCTCTGAAGACCTGCTCTTGTTTTAGAGTAACCCGAGGGTCATAGTCCCTAGGGGTGCCAACGCGAGCCCCCAGTATCGGAGCACGTTGGCCAGTCATGTCGACACCCTGGTGGAGATAATGTCCCAGAGGAGTCGCCTGTCCCGCGGGTGAGTTCTTCTGTCGGAGCACTCAGAGCTCGTCAAGGTAGCATCCCGGAGGAGCCGTCTACCCGACGGGCCAGGTAGTATCCCGGAGGAGCCGTCTACCTGGGGGAAGGGGAGTTGAAAAGCTCTCTGGCGGATATAGTGTCTTAGAGAGCGAGCCTATCCCGCTGGTGAGTCCATGTGCCAGAGCACTTGAAGCATGTCAAGGTAGCATCCCAGATGAGCCGTCTACCCAATGGGCTAGGTAGCATCCCTGAGGAGCCGTCTACCTGGCAGAAGGGGAGTTGAAAAGATCCCTGGCAAAAACAGTGTGTCCTAGAGGAGTCGTCTATCCCCGCGGGTGAGTCCTTGTGCCAGAGCACTCGGAGAGCGTCAAGGTAGCATCCAGGAGGAGTCGTCTACCTGACAGGGTGAGGTAGCATCCCGAAGGAGCAATCTACCTGGCAGAAGGGGAGTTAAAAAGCTCCTTGGCAGAGATAGTGTCCCGGAAGAGTCGCCTATTCCGGCGAGATGCTGCACACTCCAGAGAGTGGGTCGAAACATGTTCCATGTCAATGGTGAGGGCACATGGTGTGGTGAATGAGAGTTGTGATCGGGGGCATGTAACATGATTGTGATCGGGGGCATGTCATGGAGATGGCGCACGGGTGTGGTGAAGTGTGTATGGTGCCTGGGGGCACGGTAGTGTGACAGAGAGCCAGGGGCTGTAGCTGTATCAGTGGCGCGACGCATAGGCGATGCAGAGTGTGTATGGTGCCCGGGGACACAGTAGTGTGACAAAGAGCCAAGGGGTGTAGCTATATCAGTGGCACGACGCATAGGCGCGGCGGAGTGTGTATGGTGCCCGGGGCGACGACATTGTGACAGAGAGCCTCAAGGCTTGGCTGTATCAGCGGCGCAGCGTATGGGCGCGGTGGAGTATGTATGGTGACGTCGTGCGGGTGACAGAAGAGAGGAAGAGAAGAAAGTAGCTCAAAGGGCAATGACATGGTTCAGCCCAAAAGTAAGAACAACTATTTAGCTATTAAGGAACCAATTCAGAATACCCAGGAGCTCGCTGAAGCTTGCAAAACTTGTGGGAAGAAACATAGAGGTGTGTGTTATTGGCAGAGTGGCGCGTGTTTTAACTGCCAGCAGCAGGGACATAGGATTCGGGATTGCCCTTAACCGCTTAGGCCCCAATTCATTTAGGGTAGGGGATGCAGAACCAGCTGCCAGAAACTAATCAAGTAGCAACAACTAGGGCTCGAGCTTATGCCTGGACAGAAAAGGCTGCCATTGCATCACCATGATGTAGTGACAGGTAAATCTTACATAGGTTTAGCTAGAGCTTGTGCTTTAATTGATGTTTGTTACACATTTTTGTATGTCTTTAGATTTTTGCTCGTGATCTTTGGTGGTCAGTTAGAGCGCTTAGACAATGAAAAATCTGGGATTTAATAGATATGATTGTGTATCCCTTTTCGGTGACTAAGGTGTATAAATTTCGAGGACGAAATTTTTATAAGGAGGGGAGAATGTAATATCCAAAATAATATGTAGCTAATTATTTTAATTTTTGGGCTACTTTGTAATTTTTATAATATTTTTGAATATTTTTGAATAAGCAACATATCTTTAAGGGTCTTTTGGGTTATTTATCAAATTTAGAGATATAAAGACTAGTCAGTTATTTTTGTCGATAAATTGAGTTTGGTCTTCAGAGAGAGAAGAAAGAGAAAACTAGGATTTTTGAGGGATTGCAATTTTCTACGCACAATTGGTAAGAATCTTAAGCCCACTTTGATTATAAGGATGAATTTCCTTACTTTAGGATTACGTTTATAAAGAATTTAACGTAATTGAGGTTGATTCAATTATTTAGGATTTGAGATTTTCGGAAGGTTACGCAACTTTACAAATCTTATGTAAAAATTGAGGTAAGAGTTACATGTACTAAATCTACTTCTATGTAATTGATACCCTTTGATTATTCGTACTCATATGTGCTCATGTATTAATAATTTCTACTTCGATACCAACAATCGGTTGCTGCTCGATTGGAAAAATTACTAGTTATTCAGTCAACACATTAAAGCTACAGTTTTATTTTGTTAATTGCAATGCCGTGTACTTTTGTTTCAGTGTCTTGGTACCGGTGCACCGTTTAATTTGTGTTCCCTCTTATTATTTTCGTCGTTCACAGTGCTGGAACGATTAATTAGTCTCCGGCTTCACAAATGTACTGTATTATTTCAAATTCTTTCAACCCAAGTCACTTTCAAGCCTGTCCACGTGCTAGAATGTGGCCGGTGGAAGGCAACATTTTTCAGCCCAATTTGGGCGTGCAATGCTCTTGGTGTGGTGCCACGTGTCATTTTTTTTTGTGGTGCAACACACTTTGGTAGACCTTTTTGGCCCATGTTTCGTTATTTCAAGTTTTTATGATCATCCGAACTCAGATGCAAGCGATTCAACTTCCTTTGAACTCATCATTTCGTCCTCTTCGATTTGAGTCTAATATTGAGTATTTTTAAAAATCGTTGAGAGCTCTTTTTTGAAATTTAAAGTTTTGATGGTCAGTTACTTTATACATTTGAGATTTGAGATAATTTTGATGTCCAATGGAATCTTTTGAATTGAACTTTGAACTTAAAACCTTCGCGTGCTTAGGTTAACGTGCTTTACAGTCACGTATTACATGATTGTATCGTATTTAATAATTAGTTCAATTTTTTGACTGTGTGCATTTGACTTTGACTTTGACTTGATATTTGACGGATAGGAATGTCTCGAAGTGAGATTATTGGTCGTGCTAAGATTTTGCAATCGTCTTTGTACTTTTGTTTTTATATGCTTTGTTGGACTCAGCTATATATTATTGGATTACCTACGTTGTACTCCGTGTGTGTGTGTGAGATATTTACTGGGCTTTGTGCTCACCCCCTTTCTCTCCCCATTTCAGGTAATTAAGCGGAAACGGCTTAGAGGAGTTAATAGCATTATGCTTAAACTTGGAGTTGAACTTTAATTCATAACTCTCTTAGTAGCTTTGAAATGAGAACCATGTAATAGTTTTTTATTTAGTGACTTTTGGTACCCCAATGGTTGGGAAATAATTATTGTTATCAAATTTTCGCTGCAATTATTAGACGTTGATGAGGACTTGAATGCCTTTGATTCCAGATATGATTTAGAGCTCTGATTACCTCTTTGAGGTCATATTTTGGTAAGATGTTTTGGGAATTATATTTCTCGTAAGCAGGAATATTTTAAAATAGTATGTGTAGGTCTGCCTCCGGGTTGGGGGCTTGACACGTGTGGTCCAATGCGCTCGTCTGCTCGGCAGAGGCTAGGACCAATGTAGCTCATCTACTCGGCTAGAGTAGAGGCGTGTGGTCCAATGCGCTCGTCTGCTTAGCAGAGGCTAGGACTAAAGTAGCTCGTCTACTCGGCTAGAGTAGAGGCGTATGGTCCAATGCGCTCGTCTGCTCAGCAGAGGCTAGGACCAAAGTAGCTCGCCTACTCGGCTTTGTTGTAGTTATCATCATGGGGTAAATGGGTAAATTTGCCCCCCGGTTATATTGTTAGATGCATGCCACGTGTCTAGGGTACTTCAATGGTTACAAGATCTCATCCGTTGGATGGATCTTTTGCTCCTATATAAGTAGTAGACTCTTTTACTTCCATCACACTTCGTTTCATTCCTCAAGTGTTTGAGAGCGAGCGAGATTGGGGCTTTGAATAAAACTCTTAAGTTGTTTGAAGATCGTCTTCTTTTCAAGTAAGCTTCAAAACTTTTCTAAATTTCTTTTGAAATCTCTTGTTTTGATCTAGAATTATGTCTGACCAAGATGAAGAACATGTTTCTGAACCTGATGTCGAATCTCAAGGGGTGTGGATAGAACCTACCTTTGACCCCCTATTTTTAGAAATTGGTGTTCCCGTGGTGCCTTTCCAAGAGTTAAGGAGAGTTCCTGCCAAGGAAGTTTTAAGGGAAAACGCTCGGTCTCCTAAGCCATTTGATGCGCATACACTTAGAAGCAGATTAAGTAGCTATGACTTAAAACTTCTCTGGGAGCGTTGCGAGATTCCGTCAATTGTAAAACTTAGGCTTCCCGACGAGGATGAATCAGCTAATATGACTACTATCGACGAGATAGGTGTTTACTGGGACATGTTCCTTAACGGTTTTAAGGTTCCTCTTCATCCCTTTTTATCAAGGTTTTGAATGCCCATGGACTTGCCCCCGGCCAATTTCCCCTCACGCATGGCGCTTTGTGAGTTTTTTCATCTATCAATGCCGTAAACTTGGTTTGAGGCCTAGAGTTAGGGTGTTCAGATGGTTTTTCACTATCTGTACGATTACTAAACAGGTGGGTTGGTATTTCTTGAGTTAACGCCCAAAAGCCGATGCCAACTTATTTCCACACCCACCCTCATTAACCCATCATTGGAAGGAGAGGTTCCTGTTTGTCAAATTGCCTAAGTCTCAATGGCATGAAGTGTGCAATGTGTGGCTCCAGAGTGTGAGACTAAAGATTGCAATAAATTAAAATAAAAGGATTTATCGGAGACTGACCTTGAGCACAGTAAGAGGCTCAAAGGAATTGAGCCTTTAGAATCCAGATATCCTTTGAGTAATGCTCAACTTCGCGAGTGTGGCATCATCTTTTCTCCTGAGCCTCAGGATTATGACGAGGAGGAAGAAGAGGCGAAAATGATCCCGATAAATGCTCTTATCAATCCTTATGTTTGTTTACCTTTTAACGGTGCTCTTACTCTTGTTTTGGGAGCAGAGATCATGTCATCTCGAGCACAAGGGGACCCTCCACTATTCAACGCTCTCGGGGTTTTGGGGGATATTATCCCTGACGAGTTGGCTTCCGTACACGCCATTGAAGAGGAAGAGATACAGGACTTGGATTTTAGTGCGTTGGTCTCGGGATCCCAACCAAGAGTGACCCAGACAGAGACTGAAGAATTTTCCTTGGGTTTGTCGACGGCGGACAAGTCCAAAGAGGCCCCTAAGAAGAGAAAAACGTCAAGTAGAGCGGGGAGCAGAGCTACATCATCATCTGCTCGGCCTGATGCTCCTCATCGTCCTACTTGGGGAGTATCCGTGCAGGAATCGGTCTTCAAGTCCCCTCACACGGCGTGGGATGGGTCTAGCCATGTGATCATCTGTAACGCCCCGGAAATCTGAAGCTCCGCCGCCCCAAATTCCTGGGTCGTTAACCTACCGGATCATATCACACCTGTCAAACCTGTTCACTAACGCATATTACAAATCATCTAATTCAACATCAACTCAATTTCTTCAAAAAACTAGATCACAAACTGCTTAGCTTAAATCATTACAGCTTAGGTTCTTCGCAGTTCAAATTTCCTAATAACGAATTTACAGTATTGACCCACGCAGGGGTCTCCCTACACAGTAGTGGTGGGCTCACCGGAACCTCACACAGACTCTAACCCATTTCCGAACCTGCTACATTTAATCATCACCTGCAGAAGGGAGCCAAAGGAAGGGTGAGCTTTTGAGAGCCCATTAAGGTCGTACAAGGACTACAAAAGAGATTATAACACGACTCCAAAAATCCAACCGACGATGATCTTCAAAACACTTCGAACGATCAAAACTCAATGATTACCCAAAATGATCAAAATTCATCAGAAATAGATGCCAAAATAAATATTAACAATCAGAACAAAATTCAAAACGATCAATAAAAATCCTTTTCAAGTCAGCATTTCCAAGTACCACAAAAATTTTCCTTGCTCAAGGGATTTCAATCAGAGCAGAAATTCATTTCGAAAATAGAGCAAGATTTCCTGAGGGATTTTAACCTAAGCAGAAATCAAATAAGATAATACGATAAAGGCTTGTCAAGGGATTTCAACTCAAGTACAAATCCTTCTAACTAAGTACAATGAATGTTTGTCAAGGGCTTTCAACCCAAGTACAAATCATTCTAACTAAAAAAATCAAAAATCAATGTTGATCTTGGGCGATTGCAATGCCATTATGGCAAGCTCAAATAGTGTACACATGCATGATGTACTAAAATAATTACTAGTCCACTTGGGTACTAGCCTGCGTTTCATGCAGGATTCAACCAGCCTTATACCGCCTCCCCACTAAATAGGTATCCAGGTCAACACAGAAATTAACAATATCAATGAGCGTTAACATAAGCTCATATCCCCGAAATCAATTCGGGTTCTCATAACAATAATCATACTGACATAAGTCAGCATTCCGGATTTTCAGAAAAAATCAGAACTTCAGAAGAAATCAGAACTTCAGAAGAAAAATCACAGATAAACAACAAAACGACTGTGAATAATTATCAATATAATCACAACAATTCGAAAGAATGGATATAGACAATTATCAAATTTTCTCAGCCCGCAATAACATGCGAGCATCACAAGATTTTCAAATAACCGATTCAGGTTCAACATTAGGGTTTTCTGGGCAAGAACATGCTGATATCAATACATAACTTAGAGTTCGGCATTAGCCATAAATATATCAAAGGAGTACTTACGAGTACAAGTAATCAAATAAGGGTTCGGACAAAAGTCCTTACCCAAGGTTCAGATAGAATCCCTTACCTGGATCCGCAGCTAAATTATCCTAACCGGAAGTCTTTAACTTTAACCTAAACGGAATAATTGAACCATTAGAATACAGCCTACAGAACAAAAGTATAACTTAATACAAACTCACACATGCTCCCAAAATGAACCTCCCCTCACCGGGTATGTAAAATTATCGAAACGCCCCTAGGGTGTAAAATACCAAAATGCCCTTCTCGGACTTAAATCACCCAAACGGTCCTCCCGTAAGTAGAATCACTGAAATAAACTTCCCATATTTAAATTTATGCAAAAATACATTTCTTAGGTCAAATTACCAAAATACCCCTTCGGGGTGGAAATTACCAAAATACCCCCGTTACACTTTAATTCTCAAAATAACTTTTTCATAAGCAAAGTCACTAAAATATCTTATTGTATGTAAATTTACTTCAAAATACCTCTTATAGGTAAAATTACCAAAATATCCCTTCGGGGTGGTAAATTACCAAAACACCCCTGGGGGTTTCCGGCACCAGAAAAATCTAAAAATATCTTAAACTACTATTTTAAGCATCCCAATATCATTTATGTACTAAAAACTCTTTTAAAAAATTTTTGCCAGAAAATCCTGAACCGGTGTCCAGACCGAGCGCCAAAAGGTCAGTTTCGCGAAAAATACCTATTGGCCTCAAAATGGCACAAAATTTTATAAAATGAATGATATCAGTAAAATAAGGTTTCTATAAAATTTTTAGATTAAAATAACTTGATTTACTAGGTTAAATAATTCGCTCTTTTTGTTTAATCGGTGCCCTAGTTTAGCATCCTTCACGGATCCGAAAAATTCCAAAAAATTCCAGAGCGTAGGTCTCGTAAAAATATTAGGGGTTACAGTTTTAGATTTTGTTAAATTCGGACCCTAGGTATTTATAAAATTTCGTGGAAGGCTGCCTAAATTATTTTTCTATTTTTAGCGACAACAACACTTACTATTCAAATCAAACACACACACACACACACACACACACACACACACTATTGCACCTAAACTACACGCACCTTCTTCTACCTTCGGTTTCTACACACAGTTCACACTCCCTCACCCAAATCACTCCTACACACTTATTATACCATGATTCCCCCGTCACTTCACTGCCCCGAACCCATTTACACACTTAACATATTCAAATTCATACCATCACTCACCACAACTCACATGAACACACACCACCAAGAACACACACACACACACACACACAGTCACGGACTCACGCACTACGCCTGCAAAATGCTCACCTAACTCCTTGAAATTTCACTGAAAACTCACTATTTTCTCTCTTAAACACCCCTATACACCTTATATTTCACATACATCTATTTAGTACACATAATTTACACACATATACACCCACCACGGAAGAACACGCATACTGTTACATGATTCCCACTCCCTACTCAGTCACAGTTCTTCATTCCTTACCCCTTACCAGCCCACAACTGAATTAATCATAGATTTAATGACTCAATTTACATGATTTCAGGGTTAAACCCATTCACTCGAAGTATCAATTCCCCAAAAATATTCCCCTCCCAACCTGATTTCACAGCCATGTTCATGGCCAAATCATATGCTCCACAGTGATCGAAAACACACCTAGACTCCGTAAACAATTACTAGAACATGCCTACTAAGAGCTGGGTAACTCACCTCTCGAAATTCGGCTCGATTTCCCCTTCTTTTTCCCTGGTTTTTCGCTTCACTAAGAAGCTCTGTTCTGCTCCAGTCACTGTTCTTCCCCTGTGTTCTTCCTTTGTTTCCCCGAATTTTCTTTTTTTCTTTTTTACTTTTATTTTCCTTAACAAACTTATCTTCTTCCTTAGTTTATTGTTAAAGGCATTAGTCATCACACCAAATAGCAAGAGGTGTCACCAGGTTATGTTTTTTTTTCTTCTCAAGATTGACACCTAGACATACTTTCCAAAATTTGCAAATTAGCCCCTAAAGTTTCCCAAATTACAAAAATACCCCCAAAATTTCAAAAATTACATTTTTGTCCCAAAATTCTTTTAAGCTTCCGCAAGCTTCTAATACTCGAGTATTGCTCAAAATTAGCGCCCGTTTATTTTTCAGAGCCCAAATTGTTGGCTCCCGAAGTTCAGGATATTACATTCTTCCCCTTATAAAACTTTCGTCCTCGAAATTTGCTTGGGGATATCTAATCACTTATCACATTTATGTCTCACGCTTCCGTCACAGAATTCTTATAATTGTCTCGTAGAAGCTAGGCTATCTCCGACTTTCGTACCCAGATTCTTGACCCACGAATACCCAGACGCAACTGTTTATATTTGAATCGTAACGCTGAACTGAAACCCTATCCGACCAACACTTCGCTCTAACTTTTCCAGAACCTACTGAGCAGAGCCTACACCACTCCAATTTCCATGCATATCCATAGATTAAGTCAAGCTCTAATACGATAGACTTCTCTTATCTTATGCTAGTATTACACCAGGAATCCTACCAGCTGCCCAATTTACTTATGAATGTGAGCTCAACTATCTGATCAAGGCATACTGAAAATACTAAACGATGGTCATCCATGGTCTGTGGTTTACCCAAGCTAACATGGGTAGGGTAATTAGTTCCTATAAGTACTTGCACCTCGCAACCACCAACATAGATAATTAATCATGACAAAAGTTGTAGCCACCCGACTTTCATTGTACACTCTAATACCTCAAAACAATGACTCCAAATTATTGCCAAGTTCACCATCGAGAGGCGCGTTATCTTAACATAGCTATTACTGCATACTTACAGTTCTGCGTACATTTCACAGGACGACAAAAATTTACCACCATGTATTCAGTCAAGGTCTCAAATCTTATACCGAATTATCAAATAACTTATCCAAACCTTATCCACGTTCTCAGAATCTACTCTCGCTCATAGATTATCTGAGGCTTAGGGATTTACCTAACCTCATATCCAGGTAGGGAAACTATGCAATTAATGATAGTAATAATCGTAATCAAGCAATCAAAATACAAAAATCTTTAACAAAATCATGCATATTGGCTCTCGAGGTTCACAACAGAATTCTGTGACATTCCAGAAGAAACGACGGACACAGAAACAATAATATCGGTCTGACGAAGCAAAGTCAACTCAACGACTCGAAACAATCAAAATCAAAAGGAGTTATTGGTCCTTAATAAGATTCGTAGCTTTCCCATGGACAGTGGGTCAGATACTACCTCATCAAGTCCAAATAGATTCAAAAGGACAGATAAATATCTCGGAAAGGAATAAGACAGACCAGCATGAATAACATCTTCTCTGACGTCTCAGCGTAAGCTGACATTCAATTAAGTCGTCCTTGAATTCAATATGCAAAAGAATGATTCAGATGACAGAGCAAAATTCCAAATCCCTTCTTGAGCCCCTAAACCAAACCTTCAGTCTTAACGCCAGTCACCTTTCCAAAGCACTGCTCTTACTCATCAATCAGATCATCAACTTAACTACTATGCATACCGTATAACTTTCCAAATACGACTAGGGTTTCCCCTAACAATACCGGATACGTGATTAGAAAATCACCAATTTATACCTAGTATGATATCAAAATCCTGAATAACAATTAGAGTGAAATCCATAGTAAGATCTATATCCCAAACATAGACTATACATTCACTGAGAACCATAATACAGTCGAAGACTCGCCCAACAAAGTACTTATCACAAGATCAGTTCTTAACAGATAAGTTTCACTTTAAATCACTATACTAAGGTGAGGGATACAAAGGTACTTGACGCTCCAGAATCAAACCATACATGAACATCTAATGGATCAACCTGTAGTATACTTGGCACCACGTCATCGGATGTGACAACGTCCTAAGCAGACATTAAACAAACTTGAACTGATATTCTGGACCTCAACCCCTACTAACCTTGTCCTCTTCTTGTCGAGGAACACAACCCACTATTACACTAGCAATAGGTACCCAACTGATTATTTCTCACAAACAGACAATTCAAACTTAATGTTTCACGCTGCCATGCTTAAATGACTTCTATCTCACATATCGCATGGGGTGGCCAGAAAATTGACCCCCCACCCTGACCAGTACTCTTTGTTGGCCAAACTCCAGAACCATAAAACGGTCCAAGTCTAATACTCTGAGCTGGTCGAGCTCCTTCACCCTGCGCTCCCTTAAATTCCATATCATGCCTTGATCAAATTTTAGAACTCTATCCAGATCTCAATACCACCGAACCGAAGTGGGCCTGAATCTCTGATTTTTGTCCCAACCTTTAACCTAGGGCACCGTACTGTGCCAACTGTAAAAACTTTTGCTGACGACCGTCAGCTCATACAAATCCATTCGGAGGAAATTCTCACTTATCTCTCTTCTATCCGTCCTGTGTTTACTTATGTCTTCCTCCATTATCAGACTTAGACTGTTCCAAAACATCTGCCAAATAAAGACATTTCATATCGTTTGTCGATCTAGCTGAGAGCATTCTATCTCTCAGTCCAGGCCTACGCCCCGACTTAGACTTCTGGCATCTACCTGCCTTCGTCAATAGCATCCTTACCGCAATTTTAACGGGGCAACAAAACCTCATCTCAACTTCATCTATTGACTCTTAATCTGCTTCACATCTGTTCACGAAATCTCACAAAATACCGGTTGAAAATAATTCTCTAAAAGGTTCCCAAATGACATAAATCAATTTCTAATAGGTCAGATCCTTCGATACTCTTTCCACCCCTAATCGACCTCGTCTCTCAGTTTATATCCAACAATTCAATCTTTCGTCACTTTACTCACAGTTACTCAAAATTTTCTCCATTTTGCTAATCCAATTCACTGTCTCTATAGGGTTCAGCAATCCCCTGTAGCTAGTCATTTCATCTATTAAGTTCACCCAAGATACTCTCATATCGAGGTTATGGTTAACCAGGATTCGATACTCCAGGCTGTCGGTTGCCAAATTCTATGTCATCGAAATTGGAATCGGGTTCATGGTGTTTAGAATCACAACCATCCGTTCTAGGGTTCTACTGTTTCGCTCACGGGGTAGGATTACCTCTCTATAATCATAAAACCCATACAAAACATTTTTCAATCAAAAGATTGTCTGGTCAAGTCTTTTCCAATACCGGGAATAAGATCCTTGCTCATCTATCGAGGACCTCTCGCCCTCTGTACTATCTTCATTGTCAGTGTTCCGAATGTAGACCATACTATAAAATGTACAATTACCAGCGTTATTCTAACACGTGGCTAAAGAGCAACACAATTACAATCACAGTAGACTTTTTAACTCTACCATCATCCTACCCCACTCCCGTTAACCAGAATACCTTTCTACATAAATGTGTTACCTATACTCTATGGTTCCATGCCTACAGAATCATATACTTAAGCGCTAAATACCACAAGACCGAACTGCTCTGATACCAACTATAACACCCCGGAAATCCGGAGCTCCGCCGCCCCAAATTCCCGGGTCGTTAACCTACCGGATCACATCACACCTGTCAAACTTGTTCACTAATGCATATTTCAAATCATCTAATTCAACATCAACTCAATTTCTTCAAAAAACTAGATCACAGACTGCTTAGCTTAAATCATTACAGCTTTGGTTCTTCGCAATTCAAATTTCCTAAGAACGAATTTACAGTATTGACCCACACAGGGGTCTCCCTACACAGTAGTGGTGGGCTCACCGGAACCTCACACAGACTCTAACCCATTCCTGAACCTGCTACATTTGATCATCACCTGCAGAAGGGAGCCAAACGAAAGGTGAGCTTTTGAGAGCCCAGTAAGGTAATACAAGGACTACAAAAGAGATTATAACACGACTCCAAAAATCCAACCGACGATGATCTTCAAAACACTTCGAACATCAAAACTCAATGATTACCCAAAATGATCAAAATTCATCAGAAATAGATGCCAAAATAAATATTAACAATCAAAACAAAATTCAAAATGATCAATAGAAAATCCTTTTTAAGTTAGCATTTCCTACCACGAAAATTTTCCTTGCTCAAGGGATTTCAATCCGAGCAGAAATTCATTTCGAAAATATAGCAAGATTTCCTGAGGGATTTTAACCTAAGCAGAAATCAAATAAGATAATACGATAAAGGCTTGTCAAGGGATTTCAACCCAAGTACAAATCCTTCTAGCTAAGTACAATGAATGTTTGTCAAGGGCTTTCAACCCAAGTACAAATCATTCTAGCTAAAAAAATCAAAAATCAATGTTGATCCTGGGCGATTGCAATGCCATTATGGCAAGCTCAAATAGTGTACTCATGCATGATGTACTAAAATAAGGTGAGTCGGACGAGAGTTGCAGCAGTGGGTGTTCTTGCCGCAAGAAGAAGGAGAGCTTGGGTATGGGATTAATGGTGTAGCCCATGTTTTTGATACATAAATATAATTGTTTCCATGGATTGGTGTGCAAGTGAGAGGTTCATGTGTGGATATGTGTATTACGGGTGTGAGTGTGTTCATGGTTATGGGTATATACATGTGAAATTTATGTGGGTTAGATATGTGTTAATTGTATGTTAGTGTAAGTATTTAGGTGTAAAGTCATTTGTGTAGGGTTTTGGGAGCACTTGGAAGGGTAGCCGTGGGTGAAAGGAGTGTATCAGTGAGTTGTGCGTGTGCCAGCCGTGAGGAAGAAGATGAGCTGTGTGTGGAAAAGGTGTTTTAGTGTGTGTCTTAATTTGAACAGTAACTGTTTTTGTTATTAAATATATAAAACTAATTTAGGCAGATTTCTCCACGAATTTTCATAAATATCTAGAGCCCAAATTAGACAAAATTCAAAACAGTAACCCCAGATATTTTACGAGATCTACGCTCTGGAAAATTTTGGGAATTTTTGGAGTCCGCGAAGAGTGCTAAATTGGGGTACTGATTAAATAACTTTATTGATTTATTTAGCATACCAAAGCAAGTTATTTTAACCTAAAAATTTTATGGAAGCCCTATTTTACAGATATTATTCATTATCTAAAATTTCGGACCATTCTGAGGCCGATAGATATTTTTTGCGAAACTGGCCTTTTAGCGCTCAATCCGGACACCGGTTCGGGATTTTCGGACTAAAATTTTATAAAGTATTTTTTAGTCCAGAAATGATATTAGGATACTTAAAATAGTGATTTAAGATATTTTTGAGATTTTTCCGGTGCCGAAAACCCCCAGGGGTGTTTTGGTAATTTACCACCTCGAAGGGGTATTTTGGTAATTTTACCTATAAGAGGTATTTTGAAGTAAATTTACATACAGTAAGATTATTTTAGTGACTTTGCTTATGAAAAAGTCATTTTGAGAATTAAAGTGTAACAGGGGGTATTTTGGTAATTTGCCACCCCGAAGGGGTATTTTGGTAATTTGACCTAAGAAAGGTATTTTTGCATAAATTTACATATGGGAAGCTTATTTCAGTGATTCTACTTACGGGAAGACCGTTTGGGTGATTTAAGTCCGAGAGGGGCATTTTGGTAATTTTACACCCTAGGGCGTTTCGATAATTTTACATACCCGGTGAGGGGAGGTTCATTTTGGGAGCATGTGTGAGTTCGTATTAAGTTATACTTTTGTTCTGTAGGCTGTATTCTAATGGTTCGATTATTCCGTTTAGGTTAAAGCTAAAGACTTCCGGTTAGGATAATTTAGCTGCGGATCCAGGTAAGGGATTCTATCTGAACCTTGGGTAAGGACTTTTGTCCGAACCCTTATTTGATTACTTGTACTCGTAAGTACTCCTTTGATATATTTATGGCTAATGCCGAACTCTAAGTTATGTATTGATATCAGCATGTTCTTGCCCAGAAAATCCTAATGTTGAACCTGAATCGGTTATTTGGAAATCTTGTGATGCTCGCATGTTATTGCGGGCTGAGCAAATTTGATAATTGTCTGTATCCATTCTTTTGAAATTGTTATGATTATATTCGATAATTATTCGCAGTCGTTTTTGTTTTTTATCAGTGATTATTTTTCGTATATATTCTTTCGAATTGATATGATTATATTCGATAATTATTCGCGGTCGTTTTTGTTGTTTATCTGTGATTTTTTTTCTGAAGTTCTGATTTCTTCTGAAAATCCGATTTCTTCTGAAAATCCCGAATGCTGACTTATGTCAGTATGATTATTGTTATGAGAACCCGAATTGATTTCGGGGATATGAGCTTATGTTAACGCTCATTGATATTGTTAATTTCTGTGTTGACCTGGGTACCTGTTTAGTGGGGAGGCGGTATAAGGCTGGTTGAATCCTGCATGAAACGCAGGCTAGTACCCAAGTGGACTAGTAATTATTTTAGTACATCATGCATGTGTACACTATATGAGCTTGCCATAATGGCATTGCAATCGCCCAGGATCAACATTGATTTTTGATTTTCTTTAGCTAGAATGATTTGCACTTGGGTTGAAAGCCCTTGACAAACATTCATTGTACTTAGCTAGAAGGATTTGTACTTGGGTTGAAATCCCCTGACAAGCCTTTATCGTATTATCTTATTTGATTTCTGCTTAGGTTAAAATCCCTCAGGAAATCTTGCTGTATTTTCAAAATGAATTTCTGCTCGGATTGAAATCCCTTGAGCAAGAAAAATTTTCGTGGTACTTGAAAATGCTGACTTGAAAAGGATCTTCTATTGATCATTTTGGATTTTGTTCTGATTGTTAATATTTATTTTGGCATCTATTTCTGATGAATTTTGATCATTTTGGGTAATCATTGAGTTTTGATCGTTCGAAGTGTTTTGAAAATCATCGTCGGTTGGATTTTGCAGTCGTGTTATAATCTCTTTTGTAGTCCTTGTACGACCTTACTGGGCTCTCAAAAGCTCACCCTTCGTTTGGCTCCCTTCTGCAGGTGATGATCAAATGTAGCATGTTCGGGAATGGGTTAGAGTCTGTGTGAGATCCTGATGAGCCCATCACTACTGTGTAGGGAGACCCTTGCGTGGGTCAGTTTTGTCAACTCGTTCTATAAGAACTTGAGTTTGTAAAGAACCTAGATCTTAATAGTTCCAGTTTGAGTAGTTTTGTAATATTGACTGTGAAGAGTTTGAGTTGATATCAGATTCACTGTTTTGGAAGTATGTGTTAGTGAACAGGATTTGACAGGTTTGATGTGATCCGGTAGGTTAACGACCCGGGAGTTCGGGGCGGCGGAGCTCCGGATTTCCGGGGGCGTTACACCAACTCCTTAAAATTTCACTGAAACTCACTACTTTCTCTTTTAAACACCCCTATACACCTTATATTTCACATACATCTACTTAGTACACATAATTTACACACATATACACCCACCACGCAAGAACACGCATACTGTTACATGATTCCCACTCCCTATGCAGTCACAGTTCTTTATTCCTTACCCCTTACCAGCCCACAACTGAATTAATCATAGATTTAATGACTCGATTTACATGATTTCAGGGTTAAACCCATTCACTCGAAGTATCAATTCCCTAAAAATATTCCCCTCCCAACCTGATTTCATAGCCATGTTCATGGCCAAATCATATGCTCCACAGTGATCGAAAACACACCTAGACTCCGTAAACAAATACTAGAACATGCCTACTAAGAGCTGGGTAACTCACCTCTCGAAAATCGGCTCGATTTCCCCTTCTTTTTCGCTTCACTGAGAAGCTCCGTTCTGCTCCAGTCACTGTTCTTCCCATGTGTTCTTCCTATGTTTCCCCGAATTTTCTTTTTTTTTTTTACTTTTATTTTCCTTAACAAACTTGTCTTCTTCCTTAGTTTATTGTTAAAGGCTTTAGTCATCACACCAAATAGCAAGAGGTGTCACCAGGTTATGTTTTTTTTTTTCTCAAGATTGACACCTAGACATACTTTCCAAAATTTACAAATTAGCCCCTAAAGTTTCCCAAATTACAAAAATACCCCCAAAACTTTAAAAGTTACATTTTTGTCCCAAAATTCTTTTAAGCTTTCACAAGCTTCTAATACTCGAGTATTGCTCAAAATTAGTGCCCGTTTATTTTTCAGAGCCCGAATGGTTATTTTAATCGGCTCCCAAAGTTTGGGATATTACATCATCCCTATGGATCTCAAGACATTGTCATCCTACGGCATTACTGAGACAGCTAATGGGATGGTTCAGCTGATTTCACATGTTGGTTTCTTCTCCTCGTCTTTGAATGTTTTGCTCGCCCTAACTCTTGTCTTACAGGCTATGGTGCAGGTGCAGATTGGCGCGGAGAAGCTGATTACGGCGGATAAAGTGCTGGACAAAGAGAAGAAGAGAGTTATGGTGGAGAACAACTTTCGCAGGGAGGCCGAGAAGAAAGTTGAGGATTTGAGCAAGAAGGTAGAACGACTGGAGCTGGGTAACACCGGATTAACTGCCAAGAACGCTGAACTTTCAACTCGAGTTCATCATTTAGAGGCCGAGAAATCTACAGTTGCTCTCCAGGCTGTGCAACAATTCAAGAGGTATAAGGCTTTCATAGACCAACGCTATCGAGATTCAAAAGGGGCACTTGTACACGGCTATAACGAGTGCAAGATGATGTCTCCAAAGATCATCCCGATCTTGACATGAGCATCTACAAGCACAAGTTTGCTCGAGAGATTGCTGCTAAAAATGAACGTCGGACCGAAGAAGCCGAATGGGGGAAGGCTGCTAGTTCCCGGGCGCTTACTAGTCCTTTCGTTAGCCGTAGTTTTGGTGTATCCGGATCAGCATCTGGGACTATTTCGAGGCAAGAGCAATATGCGATTGAAGAACGTCCTCATGAAGCGGGGCAACAAAGAGATGTTGCTGAATAGACTAGGATTTCCTTGTCTATTAGTTTAGTCCTTATTGTACTATTTTGTATGGCCTTAAAGCCTATTGTGTAACTCTCTAACGCAATCAAGGCCTATTTTTCGCTTGTTCTTGCTTGTCAAAGTAATGCGAATCCTTTTCCATTTATGGCAAAGAGAGTTACATCAATGTGTGAGCAAAGTCAAAAGGGAAATGAAAAAGGAAGGCTGGACTCTGCTAGGCTGTATAAAGCCGTAGAGTCAAAAAAGAACAATCTAAAGCATGAGCAAGCTCTAAAACATGAGTGATCAAACAGAGGAGCGATGGGCCCCCTCGGTCTTGCTCATGCGTAGTAGCGTCTTAAGTTCGCCGCATTCCATGTGCGAGGTATTGTCCTGCCGTCTGTGTGCTCTAAGTGATAGGCGCCTGGGCCTCCCAACTAGATCACCCTATAAGGACTTTCCCAATTTGGTGCTAATTTGCCAGCCGCTTCGCATGGAGCCGAAGCCTCTATGCCGCGCAAGACAAAGTTGCCTACTCGGAATGTACGATGTCTGACTCTCTGGTCATAAAATTTGGATACTCGATGCTGGTAGGCTGCGAGGCGCATTGCTGCTTGTTTACAACGCTCATCGAGGAAGTCAAGATTAGCTCGAAGAGCTTCCTTATTTTGGATAGGGTCATGGGTAGCTAGCCAAAGAGATGGAAATCCTACTTTAACGAGAATGAGTGCCTCTGTCTCAAATGATAGTTTGAAAGGAGTTTCGCCCGTAGGGGTTCTCGTCGTCGTATTGTAGGCCCAAAGAATTTTGGGTAATTCATCTACCCATAGTCCTTTTGCCCCGTCTAGCTTTTTCTTTATCCCTTGAAGAAGTGTACAATTCGTAACTTCAGTTTGCCCATTTGTTTGTGGGTGCGCCACAGAAGTAAAGCGTTGCTTAATGGTTAGGTTGGCACAAAATGTCCGAAAGGTGGGGTTGTCGAACTATTTTCCATTGTCAGTGATAAGCACACACGGGATTCCAAAGTGACAAACAATGGCGCGCCAAAAGAAATCTTCACATTTCTTTTTGAAGATTGTAGCCAGCACTTCGGCTTCAACCCACTTAGTGAAGTAGTCGATTGCCATAATTACAAACCTGCGTTGAGCTGTAGCCGAAGGGAAATGGCCCATGATGTCCATTCCCCACATTGCGAATGGTATGGGGATGCTCAATGATGATAGGGGACTTGGTGATCGTCTGGGGATCGAGGAGAAACGTTGGCAAGCATTACACTTCCTCGTGTATTCTAAGGCGTCGCGGTGCATAGTCGGCCAGTAATATCTATGGCGGATAATTTTGTGTGCTAGTGCACGCCCTCCTAAGTGTTGTCTGCATATGCCTTCGTGCACTTCCCGTAGAGCATAGTCGGCCTCTGATGGGGTGAGACAACGAAGGTAAGGAAGAGTGAAGGATCGTTTGTATAATACATCCTCCACAATAGCATATCAAGCCGAGCAAAGGATGATGCTCCTGACTTGCTTCTAATCGGCAGATAATGTGCCATCCTGAAGGTAGGCCTTGATGGGATCAAATCATGATGGCTCATGCTAGGTTTGTATGACTTCCTTTGCAGCGATGCTCGGTTCATGCAAAAGTTCCAGATGGATTGTGCAGCCAAAGCCTGATGGATCAAGAGAGGCCAACCTTGAAAGTGCGTCGGCGGAAGTATTGTCTGCTCTGTGAATTTGCGTGATCTTGAAAAGAGTGAACGTGTTCGCGATCTCTTTCACTTTACGTAGGTAATCGGCCATCTTGGGTCTTTTGCTTTGTATTCACCTGAAATCTGCTTCACGACGAGCGCAAAATCACTAAAAGCATGGAGGGACGCTGGGGGCATCGTACGAGCTAGATGCATGCCTACTATCAAAGCTTCATATTCTGCTTCATTGTTGGAAGCTTGGAAGTCGAAGTTAAGAGCATACTCTACGGTTAGGCCGTCTCATCCATTGAGGATTAACCCGACTCCACTCCCACTTGTGTTTGATGATCCATCTACACGGAGCGTCCATGTAAACAACCCAGAGTGGATGGGGAGGAAAGGCTCTTTGACTTCAAGGGGAGGCTCTTCGATTTCTATGGGAGGCGTACACTTGACTATGAAATCTGCCAAGGCTTGCCCTTTGATTGAGGTTCGAGGTCTATAGTATATGTCAAACTCGCCTAACTCAACTGACCAGTGACGAGATGACCGGAAAGGTCTGGCCTGTGTAATATCCGTCTAAGCGGTTTGTCGGTGAGCACAATTATTGTGTGAGACTGAAAATACGGTCGAAGCTTTCTTGCGGCGATTAATAAGGCGAATGCCAACTTCTCTGCATTAGGATATCTCTGCTCGGCTCCCTAAAGGACTTTGCTGACATAGTAGACGGGGAGCTGCTGACCATCTTGTCCTTGGACTAGGACTGCGCTGACCACAGACTCGGCTACGGCCAAGTATAGAAAAAGATCTTCTCCTAGGATAGGTTTAGAGAAAAGTGGCGGGGATGTTAGATATTCCTTTAATGCATCAAAGGAAGCTTGGCACTCTGTTGTCCATTCGAAGTTTTTGATATTCTTCAATGCCTTGAAGAATGGCAGACATTGTTCGGCTGACTTGGAAAGGAACCTGCTAAGGGCGGCGATTGGCCCTGTCAAGATCTGTATTTCCTTGACGCACCTTGGTGCGACCATTTCTTGAATGACTTTGATTTTCTCGGGGTTAGCTTCAATTCCCCTTTCAGAGGCCATAAATCAGAGAAATTTAACAGATGATATCCCAAAGGCGCACTTGGTAGGATTAAGGCATATACAAAATTCTCGGAGAAGACTAAAACACTGTTGAAGGTCAGCTATGTGTTCTTCTGCTCGAAGGCTTTTGACGAGCATGTCGTCAACATAGACTTCCATGCTTTTTCCTATAAGGGGGCCTATAAGGGGTTTGAAGATTTTGTCCACCAACCTTTGGTAAATCACGTCGGCATTCTTCAATCCGAACGGCATGACCTTATAACAAAACAGGCCTTGATCTGTGATGAAAGCTGTCTTGGCCACGTCGTCTTCATGCATCCGGATCTAGTTGTAATCGGAGAATGCATCCATGAAACTGAGGAGTTGATGACCCGATGTGGCATCAATCAATGTATCGATGCGTGGCAACGGGTAACTATCTTTCAGACATGCTCTGTTCAGATCGGTGCAGTCGATGCAAATCCTCCACTTGCCCGTTCCACCCTTTGGCACCATGACGACATTGGCTACCCAATCGGGGTAATCGATTTCTTGGATGAAGTCAGTGTCCAGGAGTTTGTCCACTTCCTTCTTGATTATCGTTTGTCGCTTTGGTGCAAAAGGCCGCTTATTCTGCTTGACAGGTTTGCACAAGGGATCAATTGAGAGGCGGTGTGTGATCACGGATGGGTCTATGCCAGGCATATCTGCTGCACTCCATGCAAAGATATCCATGTTGGATCGAAGGAAGGAGATTAACTACTTTTGAATGTTCGGCTCTAGTGTAGAGCCAATCTTTACTTGCCATTTGTTATCTCCTTCTATGAGCGGTATAGAAACAAGAGCTTCTACTGGCTCTGCACGCCTTAACGCTTTCTCATCGCTTTGATCATCGATTGAGAGTGTTTCTTTGGCTCTGTAAAGGGCCACGTAGCACCTTCGAGCAAGGGTCTGATCTTCTTTTACAAGGCCAACCCCTGTTGGCGTAGGGAATTTCATGATGAGATGATAGATCGAAGCTACTGCTTGTAGCTTGTTGAGGCTTGTTAGGCCCAAAATTCCGTTGTACGATGATTTGACTTTGACGATAAGAAAATCGAGTGTATGTACTGCTTGACGAGGCATTTCCCCAACAATGACAGTGAGGGCGGCGATTCCTCTCACCGGTATAGAGGCAGCGGTAAAGCCATATAAGGGAGAAGATATCGGCTTCACCCTGTCGTAAAAAATCCCCATCTGATCTAATGCATCCTCGAAGATGATATCGGCTGAGCTTCCTGTATCGACCAAGATACGTTTCACTTGGAAAGCATCTATACGCAGAGTGATGACAAGGGCATCATCATGCGGTAGGCTTATTCCTTCAAGATCAGCATCGTTGAACTCCAAAGAGGTGGCTGCTTTCATTTGCTTAGCTGGTCCTTGCACCAGGTTAACTTGCCTAGCATAGACTTTTCGGGAAGAAGTGGATAGTCCTCCAGCGCTTGGCCCTCCAGAAATGGTTTTTTTCACCGGGGGGGTCCTTCAGGAGTGCCTCCTCTATTCTCTGCTGAGTCCTCCTTCCATTTTGTTGTCTATCGTTGGTCTTGATGAATTGCCTGAGATGCCCTTTAGCTATGAGGTTTTCAATTTCGCGCTAAAGCACCTTGCATTCATCGGTCGGTTGTATGTCCATGATCTTTAAGGAAGTGACAATATAGTTGGGAGTCTCTCTTCTCGGCTGGCCCTCTCATGGGTTTAGGCCATTTGAGAATGTTTTGACCTTTGATCTAGTTTAGGATGTGCCCGCGAGAAGTATTGAGAGGGGTAAACACTTTAGGGAGCGTTGTTCGCGAGCGCTTGGATTCATTCGGGGCTTTCCCTTCGGGATGATCTTGCCTTTTTTGTCCCGTGTGCGCTTTTTCATGCAGCAATGTGGTTAAATATTCTTTAGCTCGAAGGTACTTTTCCACCCTGTCAAGGAGGTCCAACATGTTCACTGGCAGATGTTTGTTTAACGAGAAACGTAAGGGTGTGCCCGGCCTCACCCCTCTAGCCATTGCTGCGAATGTCACTCCTGGATCTAAGTGATCAATAAGAAGCTTCTCAGAGTTAAAGCAAGCGTAGTATGACTTTAATGATTCCTTAGGCCCCTGGACTATACGAAAGAGAGCCGAGGAATTCTTCCTTTGCACACGACTTGTGAGGAAATTGCTCTGGAAGGATTCAGCTAATTAAGCCCAGCATGAGATGGAGCGAGGCGTCAGGTGTTGGAACCATACATGTGCAGCTCCTTTCAGCGTTACGAGAAATGCCCGGCACATGATCTGGTCGAGGACCAAATGCAAGTTCATGCCCGAGGTAAAAACGAGCCAAGTGCTCCATTGGATCTCCGTTGCTATCGTATGACTCACGTGAGGGAATTTTGAAGTTGCGGGGAACTGGGAAGAGATCAACTTCTTCTACGAACGGGCGTCCAATGATGATTGGAGCGTTGGAGTAGCGCTCTGCTCGGTTGTCACCAAAATTGACCCCCGTGTTTCTGGTGGATTAAGCCTCATAATAGTTCTCTTCATGCCTCCTCCTAGACATCAAATTCTGCCTTTCGTCATCGGATTCTTCATGCGCCATTTGTGTCACGAGTTGGTTGTGACTTGTTTGTTATGGCGTCTTAGAAGTGCCTGGAGGCCTGAGTGGTTTCGCTTGTGGAGGCGGATTTTTTATAGCGGCTTGTAACTTTTCAATGGATTGTTGCATTTCATGAATGACATCCATTAGGTCGGTTTGGTTATCCATGGATGGTGTAGTGTTGATCACACCCGTTGTGGTGACACCGGTAGTGGGAGGTTCAGCTATGCCAATAGTTTGAAGTGGACGTAAGACGGTGTTTACGGATGGATGGTTAAATGTTACAGCTGGTGGCACTACTGCTGCAGATGCCGGTGTCGTTGCTACAGTAGTTGGTACCACGACGGGGATTACAGGTACCGCCATTATGGTGGTTTGGACCACAGTAGTGGTTATTGGTCCACTTACGACCTTTTTGCCGCGATTGGGTGGTTGAGATACAGATACTCCACGAGTCGGGTCACGTATCAGTGTTGAAGATGACCCTGGTGGAGGGGCCACACCTCGTTGAGCTTGTGAATTAGGATTCTGAGACATGGCCTATTCACGAATCGGGTCCTACAGATGGTGCCAAAATGTTGTGGATGAAATTCGGAACTCGCTTCGTGAACAGACCTGCACAGCAAAGACAACACCGGTGACTCGTCGGAAGGGTTTTCGACGGGAATTCTCCAATTCTTAAGTCAGAAAATTCCTAAGATGGATTTAATTTAAACTTTGATTCAATCACTTTCATTCCCTTGTTTTTCCTTTTCCTTTTATAGAGTCCTCCCTTAGTGGTTAGTTATTTTCCCTTTAATTCAGGAGTTACTAGATTCAAGGGAGGTTACTCCCATTAGTGGGTAGTTACTGCCTTTAAGCAGGGATTATTGCCATAATGGATAAAGTAAATGGTGGGAAGGTGGATGGTTACCACTTCCCACTCCTCCATTAGTGGTGTGGCAGTTTTGAGGGCATGAGATGGTGACACGTGTCACCTTCTCTTAGGTGGTATTTTTCTCCCATATCACTCCGGATACTTTTAAAACTCTAGTCCATTTTTCTTTGTGCTTAAGATAAAATATACTTTGTGTCTCTCTATTTTTGCATTCACAAATTTTTCATACCCATTAAAACAACCATATCAACTTTGAAGAATTTTATCAAATTTGCTTTAATAAGTGATGTTCTACCATAAGGAATAATTGGTATGTTAAAAACTTATAGTACGTTCACCTAATTCAAATAAATAAAGTCATTTTTAACGAAATAACAATGTAAATAAATAAGGCTAATATTGTTCCTACACAAAGTTAGGTAAAAATAGATTTCACAAGACACTTCAGAAATATATTGGCGTATGCTAGGCAAGCATAAATTAGCAATATCAAATTTTTCATCGGTTAAAGACCATTCAAACATTTTGATGAACTTAAAAGGACCAAAATTGCAAAGGGAGATGCTAGTTTTGCACCTTATATTATATATGCCTTCTTACTTTTTTTGGGGTTAAAATATACAGCAACAAACATTAAATTTTTTAGCGACGAGTAAAGAAGTCGATTAGCATTTCAAGGGTAAAAATAGCAGGCCAACCGTAAAATGTCATATACTATTCACAATTCACAAATTTTTTGCCTCGAGAGAAGCTTGGGGCGAGTTAGAGAGAGAGAGAAAGAGAAAGGAAATGGAAGGTGGCTGTGCAGTGGCGGGTTAATTGGAGGCGGTAGAGGAGGCAAAGAGGAGATGCAAAGACATGAGTGACACAATCCAGAGCTTTAACCATTTGACCGCATCCTGCAAGCACACCCTTCTCCGCTTGCTGCAATCCGAGCTCTCTTCCTTAACTGCCTACCCCACCAACCTCCTAACAATCCCTCTTCCTCTCCCCCTCTTCCCTCATTCTCAGGTGAGTCACATACTCTTACACACACCACACGCGCTTTTTTATGGGTATCAATTTGATTCACGATATCAACTTTTATCTCTATACGCTTCACATGATTGTACCTTGTATGACCCATATTATAAATGAGTAGAAAACATTACGGCTACCCTTTACATACAAACACAAATCCCGGAAGATAAGATAAGAAACGAGAGAGTAGAAGTGTATTTTTTTTTTACTTCTCTAAAATGAATATTATATGCGAGTAGAACATGAAGTGCCATTTGGTCTAGCCTTTACTACGTGCACACGCACAAAAATTGCCATACCCGTAGAGTAAATGAGTAGAACTTGGAGTGTCATTGGGTCTAGCCTTTACGCACCCGAGAAAACAAATACAAAAAGATAAAAAATAGAAGTGAATTCTGAATAATTTCTTCTATTATTCAATGGGCAGTGTTAATGATGGTCATCTGGAGGAAGTGACCGACATTCTTTAGTAGTTATTTGTCACTGGAGTTTCGCGTGTCTGCAAGCCGATTCCTGTGCCACCCGTATTTTGAAACTGGGGATAAACCCGCCAAAGGCATCCATGTTAACATAGTCTGTACCCTCAATGGGAAGCTTGTGCAGTTCATCGTATCTGATAGGAATCCCAAGTACATTTCATGGGGTAGGGACGGAAGAAAGGGCCTCAGGGCACGGATTGTACAAGTCTTTAGCATGGCCTAATCTTCCGCGGCGTCGAGACCTTCGTCACTCATTCTTTTCTTCTCAAATGGACTTGAAAAAGGAGTTTTTCAAAGTCTTAGAAATGAATTTGGTGCATTGAACTTTGAAATGGACTTTTCATATTTTGACTATGGGTTTGACGAGGAATTAGAAGATGAGTGGATAGATGTATATGGAAGATCGTTTTGAAAGGCATTGGTCCTTGAGATAAAGATTGCCTGCCCTTAAAATGCCATTTTGTTGGGAACTCATTGTGGGTTCAGTGACTCCTTGGACGGTGATATTAGACTAGCAGACTCGGGAGAGCAAATCAATCAAAATTTGGGCGCGTCTTTCCAGGATCTCATTTCACAAATTAAATTTTGCTCTTTGAAGTTTGCTTTTCTCCAAGATTTTGCTTTGCTAGAAGATTTATCAAGTGAAGCCGGCTTTGAATTTTAAGACAACAACTTCGATTGCCATCGTATCAAGAATTAGCAATGGCAATACGGAAAAGCTCTTGGCTACACCAGAGGAGGAATTGAGAAGTCGCTTTAAGAGTAACTGTGAATTTGTGATGTTCAAGAGGTAGTTCACGCTGTTCAGGTGATGTTTAAGTGTCCACTGTGCATACAAAATACTCAATTGATGGCAATATGTTGTCTGGGACTAGCCAACGAGATCCACTAGCACCCTACCTTTTCATCTTACGTGTAAAAGTGTAATCCCGGATCTTTGGGAGTGGGTTAAAATGACTATCGGAGACCCAAAAAATAAATGGACGTTAAATTTGAGTAATTCTCGGGTATTAATAGAACGTTGAAACTTTAAAAAAAATTGAGGCAAAAATGTAATTTTTAAAAGTTTTGGGGCCATTTGGTAATTCTGAAAAGTTTTGGGGGCATAAATATAAATTATAATTTTAGTGATGAAAACCAATAGAATGAATGCTAGTATATATTTCCAGTGATGTTTTATTGAATTAAGAATGATTAGAAAAGTTTTGGAGCTTAACCGTAATTTTTAAAAGTTTTGGGGTCTTTTTTTAAAAATATGTAAACTGTGGGGGCATTTGTGTAATTTTATAAAATTATAATTTAGATATCATGTTTTTTAGAGTTTGCCACCTCTTACTGGCTTAATGACTAAGCTAGATAAATAATTTAATAAGAGATCGGATAAGGACTTCGGGTGCAGAAAGAAACAAAGGAAAAAAAAGGGTGAAACTTTCCATTTCGGGAAAAGAAGAAAACAAGAGAAACAGGAAGAAAGAAACAGAGAAAAGGAGGGAAAATAGAGCGAGCAAAGCTGGGAAGAATTCGGGAATAGAGAAGAGAAATTCGGGCAGAAAATCAGAGGGAAAAGGGAGAGAGTGGAGAAAAATCTTGAAGGGTAAACTCTAAATCCCTCTGTGGGTGAATTTTGTGTGTATTGGTGTGTTTCCTGTGCTTATACAGTGTGTCCATAGTGTTTATGTGGGTGAATTGTGAGATTAAAGCTAAATTCGTATAAGATTGGTTAGGTAATTGTGTTAAGCATATGGGTAGGTGCGTTTAGGAGGGTGTTAGTAAGTGAAAGGGTGAGTGTCAATGACAGTGAGTTGGGGTGTGTGTTTGGCCAAGGTAGAAGACAAGTGTGTGTTTCTAAGCTGTATTAGTGTGTTTAATAATGTGAATTGCAAGTGTTTTTGTCGCTAAAGGTAAGAATTATCTTAGGCAGTTTTTTTCACGAATATTTTTATAAATATCTAGGGTCAAAATTGGACAAAGTGCAAAACTGTAAAACCCAATATTTTTACGAGACCTACGTGTTGAAATTTTTTTAAAATTTTTGGTATCCGCGAAGAACGTTAAATTCGAGTATTGATTAGAGGAATCTTGGATTTATTTAACATAGTAAACAAAGTTAATTTAATCTAAAATTTTATTGATATGATTCATTATCTATAATTTCGTGCCATTCCGAGGCCGAAAGGTATTTTTTGCAAAAAAAATCGTACCATTTCGATTCAGAATTTTCTAGCAAAATTTTTTTAAAATACTTTTTAGTCCAGAAATACTATCAAGATGCTTAAAGTAGCATTTTTTAGATTTTTTTTTTCTGATGCCGGACACCCCAGGGGTATTTTCATAATTTGCCACCACAATGGAGTATTTTGATAATTGGACCTAAGAAGGGTATTTTTTGGTAAAATTGTGTATGATAAGGTTATTATAGTGATTCTACTTACGAGAAGACCATTTTGGTTATTTAAATCCGAGAGGGGCATTTTGGTAATTTTACACCAAAAGACATTTTGATAATTTTACATCCGTGGTGAAGGAGGTTCATTTTGGGAGAATGTGTGAATCCGTATTAAGTTATAATATTGTACTGTAGGCTGTGTTATATTGATTCGATCATTCCGTTTAGGTTAAAGCTAAAGACTTCTAATTAGGATAACTTAACTGTGGATCCAGGTAAGGGATTCTATCTGAACCCTGGGTGATGACTTCCGTCCAAACCCTTATTTGATTACTTGTACTTGTAAGTACTCTTTTGATTTACTTATGACTAATGTCAAATTCTGAATTAAGTATAGATATCAGCATGTTATTGCCCAGAAAACCCCAATATTGGACCTGAATTGATTGTTTAGAAATCTTTGATACTCGTCTGTTATTGCATGCTGAGAAAATTTGATAATTCTTTGTATCCGTTCTTCTGAATTGTCATGCCTCAGTTTGATAACTATTCGCAATAATTTTTGCTCCATATTTATGATTTTTCTTCTGAAATTCTGAATGATGACTTATATCAGTAAGTTATGGTTACTGGGACCCGAATTGGTTTCGGGGATTTGAGCTTATGTTAACGTTCATTGATATTGTTGATTTTTCTGTGTTGATTTGGGTATTCATTCCTTGGGGAGGCGGTATAAGGTTGGTTTGAATCCTGCATGAAACGCAGGTTAGTACTCAATGGGATTAGTAATTATCATGGTACATCATGCATGTGTACACTACCAACTTTGCCTGAGTGGCATCGTAACCGCCCAGGACCAACGTTCATTTTTTATTTTATCTGCACCATATGTACCATGATTGTTACGGAAATGACTAAGAAAGGACTATCTCAAATGGTTTGAAATCTCTCGGGAAATCTTTGTTGTATTTTGGAAATGATGACTTTGAAAATGATCTTTTATTGATCGTTTTTTAACCCGTCATGATTGTATTTGTCTATTTTGGTATTTATTTATGATGAATTTTGATCATTTTGAAAATCATTAAGTTTTGATCGTTCGAAGTGTTTTGAAAATCATCATCGGTTGGATTCTTTGGAATCGTTTTGTAATCTCTTTGTAGTCCTTCTACGACCTTACTGAGCTCTCAAAAGCTCACCCTTCGTTTGATTCCTTTTTGCAGGTTTTGACCAATAGTAAATTGCTCGGGAATGGGGTTTAGAGTTTGTGTGAGATTCTGGTGAGCCCATCATTATTGTATAGGAGGACCCCTACACGGGTCGGTACTATTAATTGGTTCTTAGGAATTTGAATTGCGAAGGACCTAAGCTGTAATAGTTTTAAGCTAAGTAGTTGTAATCTAGTATTTTGAAAAATCTGAGTTGATGTTGAATTAGATGATTTAGAATGTGTGTTAGTGAACAGATTTGGCAGGTTTGATGCAATCTGGTAGGTTAACGTTCCGAGAGTTTGGGGAGGCAGAGCTCTGGATTTTCAGGGATGTTACAGTTAGTATCAGAGCAGTTCGGTCTTGTGGTATTAAGAGTATAAGTATATGATTCTGTAGACACGTAACCGAGTATAAGTATATGACTTTGTAGGCATAGAACCATAAGGTATAGGTAACACGATGCTGTAGAATCGTATTCTGATTAATGAGAGTGGAGTAGGACAATGGTAAAGTTAAGAAGTCTGCGTTTAACTCGTAATTGTACTGTTCTTTAGACATGTGGTATAACCCTGATAATTGTACATTCTAAAAGTATGGTCTGCACTCGGAGCACTGGCAGTGGAGATGGTACAGAGGGTTTAGAGGTCCCCCAATAAATAAGATTCCAACAGGTTTGTATAAGATGACCAGGGATCGTATCCCCGGCATTGGAGAGACTTAACCAAACAATCTTTAGATTGAAAAATGTACGGTATGGAGGTTTTATGGTTATAGAGGGGCACCTATACCTAATAAGGGAACAATAGAACGTAGAACTGATGGTTGCGGTTTTGAACACTATGGACTCGATTCTGACTTTGATGACATAGAATCTGGCGAACCAGCTGCCAGGAGTACTGAATCCAGCCCAACCACAACCATAACCTCGAGATGGGAGTATCTTGGGTGAATTTAATAGATGAAATGACTAACTATAGGGGGTTGCTGGACCCTATAGGGACAACGAACTGGATTAGCAACATAGAAAAATTTTGAGCAACTGATTGTAGTGGGCGGTACAAGGTTGAATTATTGTATATAAACTGAAGGATGAGGTCGATCAGGGGTGGGAAATGATAACGAGGAGTCTTAATTACCAGGAATTGCTCGATCTCACTTGTGAATAGTTTAAAGAATTATTTTTCGACTAGTGTTTTGTGAGATTTTATGAACAAATGTTAACGAAGTTTGTTAATGTGAGGCAAGCAGATTAAGAGTCGATAGACAAGGTTGAGATGAAATTTCTTGTTTCGCTAGATTTGTCATAAGGATATTATTGATGAAGGCAGATAGATGCCGGGAGTCTGAGTGGGGGCATAGGCCTGGATTGAGAGATGCGGTGATCCCAACTCAATTGATGAGTTATGTGGAATGTCTTTATTGGGTATGTGTTTTGAAACAATTTAAGTTTGACAATAGAGGAAGGCATGAGTAAACAAAGGGAAGATAGAAGAGAGATAAGTAAGAATTTTTTCAAAATAGATTTGTAGGAGCTGACACTCGTCAGCAAAAAGTTTTTACAGTCGGCACAATACGGTGCCCAAGGTTAAAGGTTGCGACAGAATCAGGGATTCAGGCCCACTTCGGGTCGGTGGCACTGAGATCTGCATAGAGTTCTGAAATCCCATTGGGACATGATATGGGATTTAGGGAGCGCAGGGTATAGGCGCTCGATCAGCTCAAGATACTAGAGTTAAACCATCGCAGAATTCTGGAGTTTGACCTACACGGCGTACTGGTCAGGGTGACGGATCAGCTTTTTTGGCCATCCCTGTGGTAAGTGCGAAAGAAGTCAGAGTGGTGAGTTATACTATAAAGTGACCGGATGATGTGTTAGGCATGGCAGTGTGGGGCATTAAGTTCGAAACTGTTTGCTTGTGAGAAATAATTCGTCGTGTACCTATAGCTAGTGTAACAACGAGCAGTGTTCCTCAGCAAGAAGAGAACAAGGTTAGTAGGGGCAGAGGCCCAAAACATTAACTAAATTTGTTCAATGTCCGCTTAGGATGTTGTCACATCCGATATGATGGTATCAAGTACCTTACATGTTAACCCATTAGACGTTCATATATTGCTTAATTCTAGAGCGCCATACTTTTTGCCTCTGTTACTTTGGCACAGTGATTGAGGGTGGAGGCTTGTCCTTTAGGAACTGATATTGAGATAGGCATCCCGTTGGGGGAATCTTTGACTGTTTCTACGATTTTTGGTGGCTATACTATCTATGTTGCGGATAGGGATTTTCCTGTGGATCTCATCCTATTTGTTATTCAAGGTTTGATATCATGCGAGGCATGGATTGATTACACTCTAATAACGTATTTGTAAGTTGTTAACGGAAATTATAGTGTTTAGAAGTTTGTAAGGTATGAATAATGGTTAAGTTAGTGATTCTGATGATGTGTGAGAATGAAGTTCTCGGGAAGTGATTGTTGTTAAGACTGAGAATTAATTTGAAAATATGATAGGAAATTTGGAATTCCATCTTGTCAGTTGTTCGTTCTTTTGTCTGTTGAATCCAAAGACGACTTAATTAAATGTCAACTTACGCTGAGACATTAGAGAAGATGTCATTCATGCCGAGTTTTCTTATTCTTTTTCGGGATATTTATCTATCCTTTCGAATCTATTTGGACTTAATGGGGTAGTATCTGACCCACTGGCCATGAGAAAGTTACAAATCTTATTAAGGACAAATAACTCCTTCCGATTTTGATTATTCCGAGTCTTTGGGTTGACTTTGCTTCGCCAGACCTATATCATCGTTTTTGTGTCCGCCGTTTCTTCTGGAATGTCATAGAATTTTGTTGTGAACCCCAAGTGTAAGACCCCAAATAATCTATCAAAATTTATTTTATTATTTTTTAGCTACCTTCGTAGTTTTAGTAACCTTTGAAAGTACTTTGAAGTAAATAATATATTCTTAGGGGTCTTTTGAGTAATTTATTAAGTTTAGAGAAATAATAAGACTGTTTAGTTTGTATTTTATCGATAAATTGAGTTTGGTCTTTCAGAGAGAGGAGAAGAAAGAGAAATTAGGGCTGTGAGGATTTCACCCTTCCATTCACAATTGGTAAGTGATCCTAAACCTTAGTCAAAATACAATTGTGATTTGATGATTTTAATCTTAGTGATTGATTTTATTATTTAGGTTTGAAATTTTTGGAAGTTTATGCAACTTTTACGAATCTTTTAGCGTGAATTGGGGTAAGGGTTGCACTCATTACAATCCTTCCAATTCAAAACAATGAGTTTCTTTTCAGTAATTCGTCGTTTTTGCGGTCATTATTATTAATCGTCGAAATTGCTGTTGCTTCGAATCTTTTGGGTAAATTCACAAAGGCTGTGTGATTGTAATTCTTTTGTTTCTTATGCAAAGAGAATTCGTACTCGTTGAATCTATTACTTTGGTCGGCGTACGTGGCTGTATGTTGGCACATAGTGTACCATTCAGCAGAGCAGTCGTACTGCCCATCCCGTTTTCTTGTTGCTGTCAGATCTTGGGAACAAAGACAATTTCTAAGTTCAATTTGGGCGTCAGAGTCTAATGAATAATTTGCCATGTGTCACCCTTTGAATGGTGTACACACTTTTGTTGATCTTTTTGTGGAAATTTTGTTATTTTATATTTCTAGACTCATATGAACTCCAATTCTAGCAATTCAACTTCTGTTATATTTGTCTTTTCGTCCTCTTCGATTTTGAGTCTAATATATAGTATTTTCTGAAATCGTTAAACTACCCCACTTGAAAAATAAAGTTTTGATATTTTGCGGTTCTTATGCGTTTGAGATATTTTGAAGTCCATTGGACCCATTTGGATTGAACTAATGTTAGATCCTTCAAGTGCTTAGGTTAACGTGACGCCACAACATGATATGACAATTACTACCGGTATGCAAACTTTGAACTTAGAACCTTCACGTATTTAAGTTAACGTGCTTTATAGTCACGTATTACGTGATTGTATTGTATTTGATTATTAGTTCAATTACTTGAATGTGTTCCTTTGACTTTGATTCAACCTTTGATGGGTTAATACCCAAAAATGAGATTTGTCGTGCCAGGTTTAATTATCATCTTTGCACTTTAGTTTTCATTTGTTTCGTTTGACTCAGCTACATATAATTGGATACTTGCGTTGTACTCCGTGGGTGTGTGCGTGTGATCTTTATTGGGCTTTATGCTTAACCCCCCCTCTCATCCTCCCATTTCAGGTAATTAAGCTGAGACATCAGTAGAGGAGTTATCTATAAGCATGAGTCAAAGCTGCTCTTTGATTTTAGACTCTTTTTAGTAACTTGAGAATAAGATAGTTGTAATAGATTTGATAAGTGACTTCTGAGAACCCCAAAATTTGGGAGGTGACTATTGTTATCAGATTTTCGCTGCATTTATTAGACTTTGATGATGAATACAAATGTTTTTTATTTGGGATATGTTTAGAGCTCTAATTACCTCTTTGAGGTTATATTCTTGGTAAAATACTTTAGTATTATATTTCTGGTAAGCAGGAATATTTTGAAATATTATGTGTAGGTCCGCCTCCAGGTCGGGGGTGTCACACCGAGAGCCAATATGCATGATTTTTGTTAAATATTTTTGTGTTTTGATTACCTAATTACGATTATTGTTATCATTATTTGCATAGTTTCACCTACATAGATCTGAGGTTAGGTAGACTCCTAAGCCTCAGGTAATCTATGAGCGTGAGTAGACTTTGGGAATGTGGATTATGTTTGGATAAGTTATTCGATGATTCGGTATAAGATCGAGATCTTGGCTAAACACATGATGATAGACCATATGTTACTTGCTTGTAGAACTAAAGAATTCTAAACGTTTAACTGAAACAGATGGTTGAAGGATAAGGCTATGAGACTTTTGTGAATAATATGACTGTGAATCGGAAGTGATGTGATAACATAGAGCCTTACACTTTAGTGAAAATGAATACATAGGTATCCATAGATGCGTTAGGTTAGAAGAACGCATGTCTAGATAACGAATTCGGTAACAGTTTGGGCTCGTTGAGATAAGACACCAGAGTGTGCAGTGCAATCATAGTGGGTACAGTTCTTCGTCGTTATGTGAAGTGTATGCAACATCATAGGTATGCAATACATAGCCATGTTAAAATAACGGGCCTCTCGGTGATGAACTTGGCAATAATTTGGACTCGTTGTTTTGAGGTATTACAGTGTGCAGTGAAAGCCTAGTGGCTGCAATTTTGCTGTCTATTATGGGGTGTAAGTGCTTGTATGAATTGGTTACCCTACCCATCTTAGCCTTGGTAAACGGCAGGTCATGTGTGATCATCGTTTTGTATTTTAGTATACCTTGGTCTTAGAGATGAGCTTACAATCATAAGTAAATTAAAGGCATTCTTTTCTTTGCATTGTTTAAACTTCATGGTATTTGTACACGTACTTATCTATTCTTATACATTAACTCTTAAGTAGGGATGCAACTTGGTTTAGTTGGGTTGTATTTGTATCTAACTTGAGAAAATCCCATGTTTTTGAAACCAACGAGCGTTAACCTAGAAATAATTGAATAAATTGGGATTGATTGCTTACGTATATTTGTGTTTCAATTGATTGATCAGAATAAAATAAGAATTTTTAGTCCTTTCAAATGAGTTGTTATCTAAAGTATTTTGTGTTGTTTTAATTAAAATATGGTTACAAAGTGAGATTTTTCGGAATACTATAGTATTTGTTTGGAAACTTCGAACATGGTAATTTTATTGCATTGAAGTCACGTACAACAAGCATAGGCTAATTCTAGTAGAAAGATATATATATATATATATATATATATATATATATATATATATATATATATATAAATAGGTGGTGATTAGCAATGGTTGCCGCTGGTAAGAGGTGGTGCCACTTGGCGGTAGTATTGGCAGTTAGAGGTTAGGGCTGCCAATGGTGGTGTTGTCGACCGACGGAGGTGAAGGCTACGATCGATAGTTGGCAATGGTGGTGGTGGCGATAGTTGGCATTGGTGGCAGCTGCCAGCAATGGCTGCGACGACATGCAGTGTGGTTGCTACTGGCGGTGGAGGCAGCTCAGAGATAAGGTGTTTGTTGACGATGAAGGTGGCAACTGAAGGTTGGCTGCGGAGGTCATCAGTAGTTGCCAATGGTTTTCGGCTATGACATGTGTCGTTGGACGGTGGTGCAACGACTGGTGGGGGTTTGTTTTATTGAAATTACCAATAAACTATGACATTTTACATAGACGAGTTTTAAAAACTTAACCCAAGATGACCTACTATAATATTGACACAACCTATGTTAACCCATTTGATAACTAAGTTGATTGGGTTTGGTTAAAGCTTACCTTTTTTGCACTAAGTTGATTAAACTCGTAGAAAACAAGTTACAACCCTACTCTTAAACAAGATGGATAATTATTAGAGATGTCAAACGGGCGGGCGGCCCGTGGCCCGGCCCGTTCATGAACAGGGCTGGCCCGGAGGAATTGGGCTTAGGGCCTGGGCTTGGACCAGGCCGAAAAATTCTGGGGAAAAGCCCGGGCCCGGCCCGGTTCTGGCCAGGCCCTGGCCCGGTTCGGGCCCGCTTCCGGCCCACCTGTTTGAATTTTTTTGTTTTTCCCCCCTTTCTCTCCCCCTTTTCCTCCAACGAATATATTCCCCCAAAATTCCACTTTTACCCCCCCAACAGCAATATAACGACTAGTTATGTGTTCAGATTTTATTAATAAAAGATCACCAAGAAGAGTAAGAAAAGATTTAACATATAGCAAAAAATAAAATGAGAGACAAATAAATATATCTATACATACATACATATATATGAATATTACATATAATGAAATAAAATGATAAAAATTAGATTTGTCAAAATTTGAAAATTGGACATGCCTAAAGATGAAATTTAAAATTGAATAACAAGAAAATTTAAAAAAAAAATTAAAAAAAAGGGCCCGGGCCAGCCCAAGCCCGGCCCTAGAAATTGGGCCTAGGGTCAGGGCCTGGACCGGGCCTAGCATTTCTCCTCAGTCGGCCCGGCCCGGCCTAGATGGCTGCGGCCCTGGCCCGGTTTCGCTTCAAGCCCGATGGGCCCGGGCCGGGCGGCCCAAGCCCGGCCTGTTTGACATCTCTAATAATTATTATCATGCATATATAATATAATAGATAGTCCTCCACCCATAGTATTGCAATGTTAGAAAGATGGATACCACAAATTTTAGTTGCTGTTATCATGTTAATTGCACAAAGTTCAAGATAAAATTATATCTATTTCTCTTCTCTCACATTGAACTGGAGCGAACCAGGCCGGACTAGGTTGACCGGACCGAACAGGACCCGATAAATTTAAGTTTATTTCTTATCACTAGGCCTATGCCCATAATAATAATAAACTTTAGTTATTAATAAATCCCAACAATATAAAAATAAAAAGACTACAAAACTGAGGTGTCTATCTACAGATCACAATATTTTGATCTAGTTTAAGCACCACTGGAAAAGCACTATAAAGTATTAACTACTTCGAAAAGGAAGTCTGCCACAGACAAACAATCAATCTTCAATTGTAGGATACCTTTTTAGTGAAATGGTAGCACAATTCATTTCTCGAGGAACAACTACTTGTTAACAAGATTGTTTAAACTCCATACCTCAAGATCATCCAAGATCAAACGCCCTTACTTGGTTGCTAATTACCATAATACCCCTAGGTAGAAGTTTCTACCTACAAGAAGCATTGTGACTTAATTTTTACTACAATTGATTCACAGGACAAGACTAGTATAAGCTATTATCTTGGGAATTCATTAATAGTTGTGTGAATTAAACCCACGTTGTAAAGTTATTAATTTAATGTGTAGCGGTGTTTTCTAACTTTACAAGCTCTTTTGTAGTTAATAAGTATGACTAAACAAAACTCGGTACATTTTAAAGGTTACATTATGTTGCGATAAAATAAGTATCCATGAGAAACAATTACTTAAGACATTAATACGATGCAAAATTATAACTTAGCGACAAAAAGTTGTCAAAAGTTGATTTTTCTCCCACCTTTGGGTGAAGAGTTTTTTTAAATTTTTTTTTTTTTTGTGTTTTGTATCCTGTCACTTCTGTGTATCCATTACTCTGTTGGCATTAAATAACTTATACAGCATTCTAGCTATATGTTTTTTTTTTATAACAATGATCACTCAATTTCTTAACACTACTATAAAGGATCTATACAGATCACACTTTGGCAAGACATTAAAGCTCCACAATATACTTTTTTAGAGGCATTTTTTCTGTGTAGTGTTTAAACTCCACCAAATTTGTACACGTATTTATTTATTCTTATAGGTTAACTCTTAAGTAGGGATGCAACTTGGGTTGGTTAGGTTGGGTTTGTATCCAACTTGAGAAACCCTGTGTTTTTAAACTCAATGAGTTTTAACCTAGAAATAATTGAATCAATTGGGTCTGATTGGTTAGGTTTATTTGTGTCTCAATTGATTGATCAAAATAAATTAAGAATTTATAATCAAACAAGAAATAAAGGGTCGTGGTTGCCAATGCATGTTGTCAGTGGGAGGTGGTGTTGGTTGGCGGTAGTATTGGCAGTTAGAGGTTAAGGCGACTGCTGACAATGGTGGTAGGGGTAGGCACTGGCAGCGCTGGTGTCAACTGACGGAGGTGCTGCTACCATCGACAATGGGCGATGGTGGTGGCGATGACAGCTGGCGTTGGTAGCAGTTGCTAGTGATGGTGGTGACGGCATGCAGTGATGGTGGCTGTTGGCGATGGAGGCAGCTGCCGATGAAGGTGGCTATTGGAGGTCGACGACGGAGGTCGTCGATAGTTGCCAGTGGTTTTCGGTTGTGACATGTGGCGATGGACGGCGGTGCTGCGGCAGGAGGCGGTTTCTTTTATGGAAGTTACCAATAAAATATGACATTTTACATATATGAGTTTTAAAAGCCCAACCCAAGATAACTCACTCTAGTATGCACACAACCCATCCTAACCCATTTTGTAACTAAGTTGCTTAGGTTGGGTAAAAGCTTACTTTTTTTTTTGCTAAGTTGTTAAACACAAAAAAAAAAAATCTACGTTCCAGTCGTACTCTTACACAAGAAAGTGGTCCGCTACACAGTGTAGCGGACGGGGGAGCAGGGGCAAGATGGTAAAAAGGTCCGTCCGCTACACTATGTAGCGGAAGACTGACATCGCCGCAAAAATAAAGGATCTGGGCCGTCCATCCCTTCGGGATGGACGGCCAGATCGCGCTAGAAAGATCTCCTATTTTGCTAGCGCTCTCAACGGATCAGCTCTCTCTCTCTCTCTCTCTATATATATATATATAGTCCTCCACCGATAGTATTGCAACTTAGGAAAGATGGATATCACAAATTTTAGTTGTAATTATCATTTTAATTGACAGAGTCTTTTAATGGGTATGAGCATAATTCCAATTTCACATATCTATAAAAGGGCTCTATCATACATTTTTTAAATATAAAGGCAAGTGAACCAAAATGAAATGCATTAATTTCTTAAGAACCACGGTCAACGACCAAATTATAAGTCAATGAAGCAATTTGATTGCATTCTTTATAAAGAAATAACACTCATATTATACCAAAGTTTTAATTATGGGCTGGCCACAAAAAACGTAGAAATTATCATGAAAAAGAAAAAAACTTACACAAGACTGAAATACATGTCCCATGCAATAAGTAATGGATCTTAATAGTTTCTCCGAATACTTTTAAAACTCTAGTCCTTTTTTTTCTCTGTGTTCGAGATAAAATATACTTTGTGTCTCTTTATTTTTGCATTCACAAAATTTTCATGCCCATAAAAACAACCATATTTACTTTGAAGAATTTTATCAGGTTTGCTTTAATAATTGATGTTCCACCATAAGGTATAATTGATGTGTTGAAAACATATGGTACGTTCACCTAATTAAAATAAATAAAGTCATCTTTAACAATATAACAATGTTGTTAGATGATATATATTAATATGAAAATTACCTTATCGCTGTTGAACTGTCTAAAACATTCTATAGTTCTCATAATTTATATAAGATTCTCTTTTCTGTTTCTAGTAGGATAATTTTCTCTTACCTATATAAATGCCTCATTGTACTCAGTTTTATAATACTCTCTAATATAATTATCTTCCCCTTCACCTTTTCTATCATAGTACTAGAGCCATACGATCCTCCAGTTTGAGATTCTTTCAACTTTTTTCGCAAACTCTGACGGACGGCCTTCTGCCGTTCACCAGGCCAACTCAAGTGCTTTTGTTTCTTTTTGTGCTCTTATTTTCTTCTTGAGTTTAGGATTTTGGTATTTCTTTCTTGCCCTTTCTACACGTTGATCTTTTCTTATGATGAAACCCTAGCCACAGTCACTTTTAATGTTCATCAACTCTAGTTTATCTCTTTCGCTCAAAAAAAAAATCCCTCTTCTGTTACCTCTGTCAATTTCTTTTAGCCCAAATCCTAATCCTACACCCCCCATAAGATTCTGTTCCCTCCACCGATCACAATGCTTCCAACCATGCCACCATGCCTCTCGTTCAGTTCTTGCAATGGATCCTACTCTTGTCTTGTTCTGATTCCAGCTCTGTTCTTAGTCGCTGGACGCACCTTGAGACCTTTATGGTCGTCAGACCTTATCCCGGGACTTCTGCTATGTTCTTAGTCTGCGGACCTCATTCTGGGACTCCTGCCTTATTCTTAGTCTGCGGACCTCACCCCGAGACTTTATGGTCGTCGGACTTTGTCCCGGAACTCCTGATCTGTTCTTAGTCACCGAACCTCGCCCCAAGACCTTGATGGTTGTTGGATTTTGCCCTGGCATTGTTGAACTCTAAATACGGAATTCATCTCAACTTGGATCTCAGACTTAACCTCCAATGTCAAGCTTGTTCGTTTTCTACCGATTGAGTTTGAGAGGAGATGTTAGATGATATATATTAATATGAAAATTACCTTATCGCTATTGAACTGTCTAGAACATTGTATAGTTCTCATAACTTATATAGGATTTTCTTTCCTGTTTCTGACAGGATAGTTTTTTATTTTCTGTTTCTGACAGTATAGTTTTATTTTACCTATATAAAGGTCTTACTGTACTAAGTTTTATAATACTCTCTAATATAATTATCTTTTCCTTCACCTTCTAATATTCTTCCTACACAAAGTTAAGTAAAAATAGATTTGACTTGACACTTCATAAATATATTGGCGTATTATAGGCAAGCATAAATTAGCAACATTAAAATTTTCAGCTATTAAAGACCATTCAAACATTTTGATGAAATTGAAAGGATCAAAATTGCAAAGGAGTCGATTAGCAATTCAGGGTGAAAATAGCAGGTCAGCTGAAAAATGTCATATACTGTTCACAATTCACAAATAAAAAAGATTGACGCGAGCCAAATTTTCTAACTCGAGAGAAGCTTGGGGCGAGTTAGGGAGGGAGGAGGAGAGAAAGAGAGAGGAAATCGAAGATGGAAGGTGGGTGTGCAGCGGCGGGTTCATGGGAAGCGGTAGAAGAGGCAAAGAGGAGATGCAAAGCCGTGAGTGACAAAATCCAGAGCTTCAACCATTTGACCGCATCCTGCAAGCACACCCTTCTCCGCTTGCTGCAATCCGAGCTCTCTTTCCTTAACCGCCTACCGCACCACCCTCCCAACAATCCCTCTTCCTCTCCATCTTCCCTCATTCTCAGGTTAGTCAGATACTCTCACACACACCACACACACACACACACACACACACACGTATATTTTGTTATGGGTATCAATTTGGTTCACGATCTCAACTTTTATCTCCGTATTCTTCGCATGATTGTACCTTGTATGAGCCATATTATAAATGAGTAGAACACATTGCGGCTGCCCTTTACATACAAACATAGATGCCGGAAGATAAGATAAGAAACGGTAGAGTAGAAGTGTATCTTTTTTTTACTTCTCTATAATGTATATTATATGCGAGTAGAACATGAAGTGCCATTTGGTCTAGCCTTTACGTGCACACACACACAATTTGCATTACCCATACCGTAAATGAGTAGAACCTGGAGTGGCATTGGGGCTAGCCTTTATGCACCCACAAAAACAAAATACAAAAAGGTAAAAATAGAAGTGTATTTTGAATAATTTCTTCTATTATTCAATGGGCAGTGTTAATGTTGGTCATCTGGAGGCAGTGACCCACATTCTCCAGCAGCCATTTGTCACTGGAGTTTCGCGTGTCTGCAAGCTGATTCCTGTGCCACCTGCTTTTGAAAATGGGGATAAACCTGCAAAAGGCATCCATGTTGACATAGTATGTACCCTCAATGGGAAGCCCGTGTGGTTCATCGTATCCGATAGGAATCCCAAGTACATTTCGTGGGGTGGGGATGGAAGAAAGGGCCTCAGGGCTCGGATCGAACAGGTCCTTAATGTGGCCCAATCTTCAGCGGCGTTGAGACCTTCGTCACTCATTCTTTTCTTCTCGAATGGACTTGAAAACGGAGTTTGTCAAAGGCTTAGAAATGAATTTGGTGCATTGAACTTTGAAATGGACTTTTCATATTTTGACTATGGGTTTGGCGAGGAATTAGAGGATGAGTGGATAGATGTATATGGGAGATCGTTTCGAAAGGCGCTGGTCCTTGAGATAAAGATTGCTTGTCCTGAAAATGCCATTTTATTGGGAACTCATTGTGGGTTCAGTGACTCCTTGGACGGTGATATTAGACTAGCAGACTCGGGAGAGCAAATCAATCAAAATTTGGGCGTGTCTTTCCAAGATCTCATTTCACAAATTAAATTTTCCTCTTTGAAGTTTGCTTTTCTTGAAGATTTTTCTTTGCCAGAAGATTTACCAGATGAAGCTGGCTTTGTGAATTTTGATACAACAGCTTTGATTGCCATCGTATCAGGAATTAGCAATGGCAATACAGAAAACCTCTTGGCTACACCAGAGGAGGAATTGAGAAGTCGCTTTAAGAGCAACTACGAATTTGTGATTGCCCAGGTATTTTTTTTTTCTCATCTTGCTTCAGAACATTGCTTCTGGTCCTCCTAGAATCATTATCATGAGTATCTTTGTCACATCTATTAGTCTGTATTGTGGGTCTACCTCTTACAAAAATGAACATCCCAATCCAGAAACATTCACATGGGTCCTCAGACACCATCGAAAAATGGGGAGAGAAGAGTCTATTTACCTTTAAATATTCTGGAATGTATCATAGAGATCTATTCATCAACAAAAAGTGTTCTGATCTCTCAGGGTGTCACCTCATTAGATTGTTCAATGTGTCATATGTGTAAGGCAAGATTTCCTGTCCATTTTTCTATCTAGTGATAGTTCATCATGTCATGGGAAATGTGATGCCTCCCAAAATCTTTTGTCCATAATTAATCGGGAAATGTTTCTCATTTCAACTCAATGGAGGACACCTTGAAGCTTATTTTATGTAAGAACCTGAAAGTCTCTTGTCCAAGAGGTATGTCATGCTGTTCAGGTGATGTTTGAGTGTCCACTGTGCATACAGAATACTCAATTGATGGTGTTATGTTGTCTGGTTTTTCTCATCTCCATTCTATCCCGCCCCTGCGTTTGGCAAGAAATCGTCAGGGCAGAGCAGTAAACCCCTGTCAGCAATTGGAATTCCCTGTATAGCTTGCAAAGATCTTTGAGGTTTCTTTGTTGTATAATTTTGCAACTAAATATAAGGATTTCGTCTGACCCCCTGCCGCCTCCCCCTATCCCTTTCTTACTCTAGCGTGTTAATAATGACATATGCAACTTATCCAAGATAGGCAAATTCTCATTCTTTATGGGAACCTAAACCTAATTAGCTTCTAATTATTTCATTGATCCTAAACAGTAAACACATTTGTATTTGATTGAAATGCTATATTTGGGTTACAATAGTTGTGTAAATCAAATAAGCGTGTCTTGTATTTTTTGCCATTTAGCACGCTCAAAGAGGTGTTTACCATTAATCAAGGATAAAATGATAAATTTCTGTACTTTATAAATATTGTGTCAAGTAAAGTCAAGTTAAAGAGCCTAATGAGATGAGTCCAATGCAATTTAAATGGGCTTAGTTAGACATTGGGAGCTTCTATTCACCCCCAATGTTTAGCGGAGAATTTTGGGCGTGATCAACGAGAACGATACTTCGCAGCTCCGTAGCGCGCCACGTGGCAGACTGGCCAGCTTTTTTCTCCATAGAAATGATTCTGTGTGGTTGCAACCTTTTCTCAATTAATCTGAACCCTTCATCTTTCCTACAATTGTTCAATATATCTTTAATGTGCGAGTGCATTACACTGAATCACTCTCCCTCCCTCATTTTTATCCTTTCCAGTTTCTCTTTCTTCTCTACATGAATGTCCTTCTTTCTGTCTTCTTTAACTTCCCGTTTACAGAAAGTTAACTCCTTCTCATGATTTCTCGCTCCATTATTTTTCCTTATATGGAAGTTCCCCTACCTCTCCTTTTGGATAACTCTCTCTCCCCCCCCCCCCCCCTGTTTCGACCTCTTGGTTTAATTAGTTATAATACTTTAGTTTCATATTAGTTTTTTTTTGTTTTACTTTTTAAATTGTAGCACAAAATAAAAAAGGAAGTGAGTCCAGAGGTTTGTTGCTTATTACTCTCAAATGCATTTCTAAAAATCGGATCGAGTGAATTGACGTATTCAGGTAGGAAATCTTTTTTTTTTATTTTAAACATATCTACTTTTAATTATATTTATTTGTATTTGATATCTTTCAATATGTCATTTGTTAACTATGAATAATAAGATATTTAGTTGTACGACTATTTACATGGGTTATACGTATTGATGCATGCTTAGCATGATTAATGGATAATTGTGCATGTCAGGCATAACTATGTGCTCAGAGCAATCATGACTTATTGTTTTTATATAAATCCACCAAATATGACTAATATGTAATTGTGATTATGTGTTTGAATGCTAATTATGTCAAGAATTTTAGCCACGGCGGTGGCTGCCTTGGCCGAAAAAATGGGGCGGGGGAACCTCAATGCTGTGAGAATTTTAGCCACGGCGGTGGCTGCCTTGGCCGAGAAAATGGGGCTGGGGAACCTCAATGCTGCGAGAATTTTAGCCACAAAACCTCGATTTAAATGTTTAATTATGACACACATGCTGAATTGCATAGTTGTTAGTTACATGGGTACTTATAAGATTTTAATGCATATGAAATACGTTTAGTTGTACTTCGTATGTCAAGTTGCATACTTGGAAATATATGTTTAATTGGATCACATGCTATACATTAACAGTTTGCATTGGTTTAATATGTTGGTATCATGGAATATGCTTACTTGGGATTATATCATTTGATATCATATTTTGCATCCATGTGCATTCATGTGAGTGAGTGACAAGAAGTAGCCAAGGGATGAAAGCTGGCAAATATACGACACGTGATATTTGTTGAGTTTACTCAGCAGGTCGACAACCCAGGGGTATGAATTGCATATGGCTTGCATTCATATTTTGTTTTAGTGTGCTTTGTGAGGTTTAGGTTTTGATCAGTTATGGACTGGGTTTGACCATCTTAGAGTTTAAATGATTGGTCTAACACCTCATCGAGGAAAAAATGGTGAGTAAACATATGTTATGTGGTTATGATGGTTGGGAAATACGATGACTATGCTTGGTCTATCCCACATCGGTTATGTCCAATATGATTTCTCTCGCTCACCAAGTGATTATATGCTACGCATATGTATTTGTTGAACTCATGGCTACACGGTACTTGATAATGGTTATGAGATTGATAACTTAAATCAAACATCCATGCTCACCTGGCATGGGATGTAGGATGAATGGTTGATCAACCTGTAATGTTTTAGCATGTTTACCTGCGCTATATTAAGGATATACTAATACACTTAGATAGGGTGGTTGCGTATTCATATTAGTTTATCAATGATATATGCCATGTGTTACCCATATATCATTAACACTCGTTCATCATGTGATTGAGTAAATAGATGTATAGAAATCCTGCTGAGTCGGTGAAACTCACTTTTTTTTTCCTGTCTGCACCTTTTGTGCGGGTAGTTTATAGGTTCTTGCTAGTGGAGTATGATTTGGATATTAGTGGCACTTAGCAATTGATTTAATTGAAGCGTGTTTGATCTGTAGAAGTTTCTCTAGAGAAATTGCTTGGTTGTATTGTTGGAGTATAAAATCCTGCTGATTACGAAGTGTACTTCGAGTGACATTTGGATTTATTGCTGCCACATATATTTGAAGAATGATAGTATTGTTCTGTTTACTTGAGGTTATTGTGCTACTGTTACGTCTAGTCAGTAAGGTCCATTTTCGGGCGTAATTCTTGTCTGTAATTGGCTGTAGTGAACTTATTAGTGGCCAGGATAAAAATCTGTCAGGTTTTCAAGCTGAACATATTGGTCGCACGCTTTTCAGCTATTCCCACTCCCTTATTCAGATATTTCCACTCCCCTTCTAATAAATGTTCCTAAATTTCCAAGTCTGCCCTTCTGTCTTTCCTCCTTTCATTCTTGATAAAAATATTCATGGTCAACAATCTATGTGGAAGTTCCATCACTCAAAACCAAAGCCACCAATCCTCCCATAGCTTCTTCGTTCCTGATCCTGATCATCCTCGTGTCCAAAAAAGCCACACCGTTTCCAGGTATCTCAACCAAAACAGGTATGCCGCCATTTGAAATCATCTTGGCAGGATGGAATGGTGATTCTACACCACGCTGGAGACCTGAAGCTACGACATCTAAGGGAATCTGCTGGGTTGTTTTAGGAGTGAGGAAACGATGGCAGTCAAAAGTTCTCACATAAAGGAGAGAAATTTTGGAATTCTAGCGGTAACTTTTGTAAGGGATGTGGAATTAGCTGAAAAGGGTGCGGAGAGCACCTTACTTTGAAGGAGAGCACCTTTGGTGTAACGAGGGAGAAATGATCAAAGTAAGAAGAGATATCCGTCACTTGAAGGAAATAGTTCCTGCTTCTTCTCAAACTTATAGTTTCGTGTATTCTCATCTATCTATGCTACTTATTAGGGGAAAACATGGTTTGGTGTAACGCCTCTTTGGTGTTACCAACTACCTATCTAGAATGGTGACAAGTGGTATTTCAAGAAGTTTTTTAAAAAATAACACAAAATATAAATTTTAAACGGTAAATAACTACCTTTAAAGACACGTTTGGCTTTCAAAATTTGAAAATCATTCCAGAAAATGTAATCAAAATACATAAAAAAATATATGCAGTAAAGATACATCCAAAAATAATGGTTGATATTATGAAAATCATAATATCAAGCATGATATAAGAATATTGTATTTTAACTTTATTTTTGCAATTTTATCGAGTGTGACATGATTACTTATACATAATGTTTTCTTCTTCTTTTACAAAATTCATATTGGTAACTTTAATTTTGCACGTGTGATGTTGACTAGTATACCTAACGTTCATTTCTTGCTCATGCATTTCGTGTGTCCCCAGGCATAACTTTCTTTTGGTTTTTGGTAGCTTTCACATTAGTTTTAAAATGTTTGTGTACTTGGTAATGGATGACCAATAGTTGATTTGTAGCATTCCCATACGCTCCTTAAATAGTTGGTATGGTCTTGTCCATTTGGATTTCTGAATAATCTTATTTTTTGCCAGGTGATGTCTGAAATTAAGAGTCCAATTCACAAGGAACTTGGTGTTGTAGTATTTGGAAAGCGAGGCATCATATGTGAAAGTGTTTGTTCCGAGTTCAAGGGGATAGTGGCGATGTGTGGCGGGCCTAATGAAAAGCTAAGGGCCAATTTCTTGCTAAAGCAGCTTACGTGAGTTTCACTACCCTTTTATGTCACTTTGCAATTAGTATGATCCGAGCTTTCCGCATTCATGAGTTATGCCTATGAAATAGTAAACTGGAAATAAACAAGAAAATAATGACTTTTTAATCCACTATCGTGTCTTATTTATGTCTGCATTGCTTGTTATAGTTCTGACAAGGCTCTTTGCATATGCATTCAGGCAATGGTTAGGATGAAAAACTAATTGACTTTTTGAGTCATTATAGCTCAATTATATTTTGAACTTACAGAAACACGTATGGCAAATCATAATATTGTGAAAATATGAGATATTTTTCTTTCTCGGAGGAATCCACAGAGGTTTTACGGGCTTCGTGGTACTTGGAAATATTCTAGATCAGGTTATTATAATCATGCATAGTTAACTCATTCATCTTTTAGTTTTATTACAGCCTCTGTGGTGTAGTACTTTCGCACTTTGGGTTTCCAACATAGTTGAACCTTTGGTCTGTTACTGCTGCTTAAGTATAGTACTTCGCCACCTTAGGATACATAATAAAGTTCAACTAATGGCCTCTGTAAGTAAAGTTTGCAACTTAAGATTTTGGTCTTTGTTATCTGTTGTTCAAGTACATCTAGTCCACATCTCATTTATGAATTTGAGCAGAGTTTTTGAGTTTTGGTTGGAAAATTATTGGCTGCGGACTAGGAGAAGGTAACCATGGTAGATGTACATGCCCAGCAATTAAACAGAAAAAGTAGTAGCTGCTGAAGGCATATGTTTCCTACCAAATGGAGGAAGCTTAGTTGCCGGAAACTCCTAATAAGGTGACGTTTCTCTCTCGGAAACTCGCTTTTGCGATCCCAAGTTAGGAGCTCCATGGGATCTCGTCCCAAGCTAATATGGGAACTCGATCCCGTTAGCTGGATAGAGATGCATGGAACAAGTGAGAGAATACCTGAAAATCAAGCCCTTTTCAACTCAATTCTTTGTTTCTCTCCTCCTTCAAGTCCTTAAAGCCTCCTTGTATGTTGTTTCTGGCTATGTAAACTATACTAAACAAATGATAATACTCTTTACGCATTTATTTATTCAAGCAGCTCCCAACCTCAGATTCTTCTTGGTGCTTACGCTCCCCCGCCCCCTTTCCCGCCCCCGCTCCCGCTCCCGCTTTGTGCAACTAAGGGAGGAAGTGCTTGAGACACCCTGCATAGGGTAACATATTTGTTGATGATTTGCTGGCATTGTTTTGAGAGACCGTGCAATAATTCTCTGGCAATTAAACACTTTTAAGTTATTCCCACAGCCTTTCTTCAGGTTACTCTTTTTAAGTCTTTATAGTGGTCTACTTTTGCCTAATTTCTTTAGGCGTGTTTCAAAAACATTTGTTTTTTGTTAAGTTTTCAAAAGAATGAAAAGTAAAGCCACTTTCAGTTTTCCGTGTGTATGGTTAGGAGTTTGTCTTTTTGGTTCCAGTCTCTTGTTTCCTTTTCTACCTTTTTCCTTGGCCTTTTCTCTTTTATCTTCTTCCTTTATCATTGACCTTGTACGATCAAATACTGACCCATGACCTGCCTTCCTCCGCCGCCACCACCACTACCCAACGCCATTAACACCATAAGACCCAGATCAGCCGCGAAGAGACGGCGACAAAGAGATAGCTTCCACCTCTATCCAAAATCTAGTGCTCAAAAGAGGTCCACTAGACAGATATTTATTGAAGACAAACGTGGCAGCACTGAGAGGATGAACATGTCGGGGAAGGGGCTCCAATGGGGCCAAGAGAAAAATCTGAGACAACAGAAAAATATGGGGAAAGAAGAAATAAGTGTGTGGATCCGGCAGAGAAAAAGGGAAGAGAGAGAGGAGGGGGAAAGGGAAGGAGGGGGAAGGGGGGAGCTTGATTCCTGCATGTTTGGGCTTGATAGTTTTTAGTAGTAGCGCCAAGACTCATCCCATGCTAACAAGCATTTTTTTGTAGGTGGCAGATTTATCTTTTATTCAAGACAAAAATTACATAAGATTTAGGGATCAGATAAGTAAAACTTTGAAGCACAAATTGTAATATCTGATACTATTTTTGGTTGTTTTAATATATCTGACTATTAGGTTGTTAAGGCCTACTTTCCTGTCCAAGTGCTCGTTACCTCTGTGTTTGGCAGAGTTTGAGCACCCAGGCAGCCACTAGGCTCCTTTGGTGGGCCCTGGAACACTTGTCTGCGTAGTTCTTGATACATATTATTTTTCATGTAATTGCATACAATTTTGCATTCGACCACAAGCAACACCATGACAGCCTGCTGACTGCCATGTCAAAGTATACATTTAGCTATTGTAGCATCAAAAACTTTTCCGGCGTGGAATGTACTCGAAGTTATGGCAATAATTAGTGTTAACTGGTGCAGGAATGTGCCTGATTGTCCTTCAGTGCGCATGATGAGCCTTCCTACAACTAGAAAGCTGGCCTTGAAGAACAAGGTTGTTTTTGGCACCGGGGATTACTGGCATGCTCCAACTTTAACCGCAAATATGGCTTTTGTAAGAGCTATTTCACAGACAGGCATGTCTCTGTTTACCTTGGAGCACAGACCACGGGCATTAACTGGGGATTAGTGCTTAACAGTCAGGCTTAGGAAGCATGCAGTTATTGGAGTTCTAATCAGAGCCTTCTTGGAGAAGCCGTCAGCAGTCGTCGATTCTACTACAGTCGACAGAATGCCTGTCATTTATAGAGGTAAAGAATCTAATGCTATTTGGCATTAATAGGGCTTTTGTTTTTAGAAGAATGGACTTTGGGTGGCAACCAAGTCTGTAGGATGAGCACGTTTCCGATGTTTAACTGTATAATACCTACCAAATTTATAAGAAGCAAATGAGACCGTGTAGCACACAAACAAATTCGATACTATTTAGTCTCTGCCAGTTTGTGTTTTGGGGTGCTCTCTAATAGCTAGCTATATAAAGTATCTCAAATTCTATCACGAATGCAACGGAAGTTGGCAGATAGCTCTGCTGTTGATATAACAAAAGCCAAGAGCGATGCTATTCACTTCATTAATATGGGCATAACAGTTTCTCTTTAAGTTTTCTGATTGCTTTCTGGCCATTGCTAGTCTGCAAGTTGCAGTGTTTTTGCCACGGCAGTATGTCCAGTTTCAAAATAGGACTTTCAACAGAATCCACGTAGAAATCAGCCAGTCAGGCTTAGGACGGAATTTTCGCGCGGGAGGGGGTTGGGGATCAGAAGTCCAGTGCTTTCAATAGACTATTCAGAACTGGAAATCGGGAAACCCTTCCCTTCATCGCAATCCAAAGGAGAATAGTTTCATTTTCTATAGCTATTGTCCACAACAAGAATGCATGAATGTTTCAGAAAATACAATAAATCAAGGTACCGAGGAAGAAAGCTATTCACGAGAGGCAAGGCAAAGGGGTATCTAGGCATCATCGAATGATTATCTGTGTATCCTCAGAGCTTCAGCCTAAATTTGCAGCTACTGGCTTTAATGCTGATCTTATTATTAGCGCTTAGGCTGTCAACTACCAACATGCACCTTCCAAATATCCTCACCTTCCTCAACTTCAGCTTCCCAAGTTTGATGCTCACCGGCACATCCACCTTCAGATCTAATGGGATCCTTCCTGTCTGTTGTTGCTCCTGCAGCGCCGCCATCAAAGTGCTTCCATACTGCGTTTGACCCGTTAAGGTCACATTTAGTATCGTTCGGTTCCGGTGGCCTTGGTAGAATTTTGGGAGCAATCCCTGGCATAGCTTAGTGTTCGAGTACCACACGCTCAGGTGACTACCTTTCTCGTAAAATATTCCGATTTTATCATTCGGGTTATACGCAGTGATCTTCACATCAAATTTTGCATAGAGGCTCATGTCGAGGTTGAGTTGCAAGTCGGATATCTTTAAGCGATCAACCGAGTATTCGGGAACTTTTGGTTGAAATACGAGGTAAAGAGTACCAGCAGCTGTTGCAATAACGACAAGGAGGAGTATCAGGAGGCTAATTGTCCAACATATGCATTTGCAACAACAGCTTCTCTTCTTTGGTGGTTTTGCGACAGTCGGAGGAATGGTACGCCTAAATGGAGCGTAGTCGTGCTGGACTGGATCGACTCGTTCTGAAAATTTCGACGAGCCATTTGGCACTAAAGGTGCTGTTGGCCTCCCCTTGACATCCGGTACCGGATGGATCTTCTGAGGATCTCCCATGTTAGTGTACTTGGTACAGTTTGCTTCTACGGAGACTTGCTTTAGTGGTGGCAAATGTGTTTTGCTCACCAACTTTAACTTGTCTAGATGTTCGATCTCTTGGGCTGTTGGCTGTGGTAGTAATTTCATAACAATCCTTTCGGAAGAGTGATGAGAAGGTTGTTATAAACCTTGTGGCATGCAGTATAGGAAAGACTTTTTTTTAGGCTCAAAATTTCTCACCTTCCTCACCTAATCAAGAACAAGAGATGCTTGCAAAACGAGAAGGGAGGTAGGTTAGCTACAACTGTGGACATGGCACAGGTTGGATCACCATCTTTCCCAAAAACCATACTTTCTTTTGCACATTTGTCTTGTATTGCCGAGGCAAGAGAAGATAGAGGACAATATATGCATGTTTTGAAGTGTTTGTGTTATAGTTTGATGTTTGGCTAAATTGAAGATTTTGAAATTGGATTTTAGTAAGGGAATTAAGCCACTAGATAAGTTATAGTGATATGTATGTATGCATGTCTCACATAAATGATTCCCGGTTCATTTTTAGGGAAAACAATTTCTTCATTTAATTATGGGATAATTGCATAAAATACCCTTGTAGTTTGGGGTAGTTGCAAAAAAACCCCTCCCGTTACAAAAATTGTAAGAAGACGCTTAAGATTTAAAAAGTGTTACACCCGTCAACTCCTGTTACAGAATTAACAAATTCCCTAAACTACCCCTGTATATAAGCACATTGGTCTTTTTTGTCATTCCCTAACATTCAATCTAATTGCCTCGTATTCTCACCATCTCTCTTTCCAACCTGTCACTTTCTACCAAAATCCCATAACCAAATTGAAAGAAAGTGAAATAATCTACAATAAAGATGCAAATAAGGAACGAAATCGAACATGGCACCGTCTCGTTGTTTGCCATATTTTGGCTGTCTTTTCAGCAGTTTTGGGTTTTCCTGTCTGGTGAGGAGCATGTTCTCTTCGGATTTGCAGATTTGTCGTGGTCCTGTAACCGGGGTTTTACGGGCTTCAGGTTTTCCAGCCTAAGCTTCGGATTTATAGATTTGTCGAGGTCCCATCACCGACAAATCTTCGTTTTGCCGCTTTTTTTTTGTTTTCAGGCCGTCTTCTTCGCGAGTCCCCTTCCCCTGGTCCCCTGCCTTTCCCTGGTCCCCTGCCTTTCCCCTTCCCTTCGGATTTATAGATTTGTCGAGGTCCCGTCACCGACAAATCTTCTTTTTGCTGTTTTTCCGCCGTCTTCTTTGCGGGTCTTTGGTTTGGCCTTCGGTTCTTCTCCCCGGCACTATCACGGCCGTCGCCGGTGACAACCGCAGCTCCCCCTCCCCTCCTCTCCCCTTTCCCTGGTCCCCCGCCTTTCCCCCTTCCCTTCTCTTCCCTTTCCCCGCTTTCCCGTTGTTTTCTTGCGCCGGCCCTAATTAAGGCTTGGCTGCAAGAGAGGTATCTAGGGGCAAAAACGGGTTTCTAATAATTATTTAGTATTGACAATTGCTCTCCAGGTGCGTTTACGACAAACATGGTTAAAATAAACGGTTTTATTGATGGGTGTAACACTTTTTAAATCTTAGGTGTCTTTTTGCAAATTTTGTAGCGGGAGGGGTCTCTTTGCAGCTACCCCAAACCACATGAGTATTTTATGCAATTATCCATTTAATCATTCAGCAGTTGCTTGCTGCTCTGGTTTGCATCCAAAACATTATTATTTTTTGCTGTGGCACACATTGATTGTCAGTGGCACTTCCACGTAGAATTGTTTTTTTTTCTTCTGTTGTTGTTGGTAGAATTCTACATACAATTGTTGTTGCAAAAGTTTTAATATATATATATATATATATATATATATATATATATATATATATATATAGAGAGAGAGAGAGAGAGAGAGAGAGAGAGATACAAAAGTACTAGCTAGTTCACAAACTGTCTCCACAATCTGCAAAAAGAGTTTTTTTATTGGTTCAGAAACTGTTTTGTAGTCGTGGTACATGAGGGAGTCACCATAACTAAAATGTTTGCCTCACCTCACTCCATTTGCCCCACCCCATCAGCCCCTTTTTGACCCGACCAAGTTGGGTCAACCCGACAAAACTCTGTGCTCCTTTTTTGGTTTCCGTCGTAAAAAGGGCTGATTTGTTTTGTTCACACTTCACATATTGAAAAATACTGTTTCAGAGGCCGTATAGGCTTTCCGAGTTGAAGGGTACGTTTTGGTACCATTTCCGATTTCATCGCAATATAAAAATTTAATCTCAGGAAGTATAAACATACAGATAATTTCACATCAACTGTAAAGCTTTTCTTATTATGTTACAAAGTCACTAGAAAATAGTGACGCTTTTCACCCTTCATTACAAAGGTGGAACCTCTCAAGGCCGGGAGGAGCACGATCACCCTCAACTTGTACGATATCATTTTTAAATTGTTATGGTATTGATATATAGAAAATTTTGATTTTGTTATCTATCTGCCATCAATAGTGTTAAAACTTGGCAGAAAGTGGTCTTAGCCCCTCTTTTATGGTTCTTTTATGGTGAGTTTCAAGTAGTGATCACTTATATAATAACGGCACTTTATCTTCCATCGATGAAGAAATAATTTCAAACTCAAGGAATCTCTTTTGCTAGTAGATTAAAATTACAAGCATTATATAGTAGTCATATAGGATTTGACTAAATCTACAAACCTTCTTTGTAAACTCTCCATTTTATTTTCATTAAAAGATAGAGTGATGACACTTTTTGCCCATCAATTTACGACAAGGTTGTGGATTTAGGTAAGCTTCAACTTGAATCCTAATTTACAACATTTTATTATGGATCCCCAGTGTTATGTACTTTGTTACGATGTGGTATGCAAATTTGAACCTCGTGAACAAATTTCTTTTATCTTAGTAGTCAATGTCAATATGCCTTTTTGTCATATACATATTGATCCATTGCTTGCGCACTTAACTTAATGTAAGTTACCAGTGCCATCTAATCGTCCATCCATTGCAGATGGACGAGCCATATCTTTTTTGATTTTTTAAAGTAAACTTCACCGTCCACCTGATAATGTAGTAGACGATAAAATTTATCCCTGTTTGTCTTCGAATCCCTCGGACTCACTAAATACTTTCGAGACATTTTTGTCAAAATCACCATCCGTTATATAATGTAGCTGACGGTGATTTTTTTTTCTTCTTTTAAGTTAGATCTGGTTCGTCCATCCACCATGGATGGACGGCCAGTGTTAGACCCGCATAATCAAATGCTTATAGAGAGAGAGAGAGAGAGATAAAAATTTATACAAGAGTTTGGGATGTAATGGGTATTCTAGAATTATAATTGTTTTAGAAATAAAAGTGTATATTTTTAGGTATCTGATGACTCACAATATATTCTTATGAGTAGAAGAAACTTCAAAACCTCTAAAGAATCCCTATGAAGAGACCTTTAGAGATTTTGATCATCACTTTGAGGTAAGTTTATTTTTGACTTTGAAATTGAAGTTTGTAATAAGAACCACATAAATTATGGTGATCGATAGAGTTCTAATTGAAAATTTGGGTATTTTTATATTAGGATTTTGATACAATTTGTTTGAGAGGATCAAGACTTTGAGTTAAATTACGCGATCAAAGGTAATGATTTACTATTATTAAAATCTAAATCAGTGTTGGATCGATCAATCTTATGTTTGTAAAGTTTTGATTTTTCGATCTCTATTATTATTGGATTCATCAATTCAATCGATCTTGATTTGTCTCGCGTTTTACTCATGACATTCCTAAAAACTATTCATTCATTGGCTATTCCTGTCGATTACTGCTTGTTCGATTTTTCTCTTTGCGTTCTTTAGTTATATCGGAATGTCCAGTAGTTAGACTGTAATACTGGTTGATGGCTCTCTGACAGTTACTGCGTCGCTATTATTGTTTTGGAGCATTGTACTGAACCTGTTGTTTTATTTTCAATGTTTTTGACCGCGTCCCTTGAAATTTGTTAATAGTTAATGGGTTAAGTCCTTGTGATCACATGATTACTATTACCTCCATTTTTTCCTTTATGGTCTAATAATGGGCCAAACGTTAGAGAAACTTCTTGTTCTTTCCTTGAACAAGCCTGAACACCCAAGTGAATTCAGCCCTCTGTCCTTTCTTGCGTGTAATTCACCTGGTGGCTATAGCCACATACCTCCAATACGACTTCATTATTGTTTCACTCTTTTGTCGTAATGAGTTTATACAAACTCTAATTTCAGTAATTCTATTTGTATTGAACTCGTATATTTCTCCTACTCAGTATATTATAATTTAATTCAAGTGTGTTTTGAAATATTTTGGGACACTCTACTTGAATTGCTTTGAAGAGGTCAAGTTACATTTATGCTTCTTGACGTTGCGTAACTTAGGAGTGGTATTTGGCGCGAGTCGCCGGCCGTTACATGTATGTAGTACTTAATTTGTATCGTGTAGGCAACTTATGATGTCTTGCCTAATTTATCGAACGTATTTATAGGTAATTCTTGGGAGCCATGTCACAGTGTATGTAACTTTTATGTTTTTTACTTACCCACATAGATTGGAATGTGTGTTAACTCAACGATATAAGTTAGAGATCGCAATCTTACTTTCTGAATCTTGTCTCACGTGTCAGTGATGGCATGTGTGACTTTATTCTGAATGACTCTCTAGTGTCTGTCTTTGTACAAAGATATATTTTTGGCATAATGAAATTCGGTCTTATATTTTTTTCCATAAAAATTTTGTACCTCCGTAATCTCATTTTTTCAGTCATTTTTGTATTCTTTTTTATTGGTCCGTGGAGCGACCTTACTGGGCATTAGACTCACTCTCTTACTATTTTATTTTCAGGTGATCAATAGGGAGTACTGAATTACAGGGCTAGCTGTGTGTCTCAGAGTTAGCGGTTTTTATCTCAGAGTCAGTATTAGCATTTTTAAATGTAATAATTAAGACAAGATGAATTTGTTTAGATTTTATTTTGAAACTTTGTGTCGGAGTAATTTGGAGTTTATAAATGCTTTATGCCGCTATGACATTTATTGATGTATCTTTGGGATTGATTAGTAGATGCTTTGAATGACTACTTGGGAGACTTTGTGACATTTTTGAGGTTTTCTGACTTTACTTATTTGATTTTAATGCTCCGGGATGTTTTAGTTCAGGGTGTTACAGTTGGTAGTAGAGCCATATGTTTAAACTCCTATAGTCATGCTTAGGATCAGACAAGTTGTGAGATAGGTAGGATGGATAGATTTAAGTTTATTGTCCTAGTCAGTATCTGATTCTACTTTTCTCTAGTAGTAATGGCAAGCGCTCGTAATAATAGGCACACCAACAATTGGAATGTGGAGCATCAAAACATCATACCGAATGAGAATCCGTCGGATCTTCTGACTATCTTGACAAATCAGCAAGCTCAGTTGACTCAGCTATTGGCGATCCAAGAAGCTCAGCTAAATCAATAGAATCAGCCGAACCCACATCAGAATCCTAATTATGGGCAGGCTCAGACTTTTAGCTTGTTAGAGCAGTTTGACAAGAAGAATGTAGAACCTTTTGGAGGTACCGACGATCCAACCATGGCAGAGAAGTAGGTTTTTCAACCTGAGAAAGTATTTAGGCCTATCGGTTGCACTGATGAGGAAAAGATAAAACTCACAGTGTATAAGCTAGTCGGGGAAGCAGACTACTTGTGGAAAATGATTGGGATAGAAAGACAGTGGCATAGTGCAAGGCGATGACATAGGATCAGTTTAAGGACTTGTTCATCGACCTGTACTTTCCTAGGAGTGTAAAAGAACAGATGTATCTTGACTTTTTGAACCTGAGGCAGGGGAAGAACGAGAGTGTCGTTGAGTATGAGTTCAAGTTTACGCGACTTACCCGTTATGGTAAGCAGCTGGTGGCAAATGAGAAGGATAGAGTGCAGATGTTTACTTTGGGTCTTAAGCCTAGTATGAGGCAACACATTGTTCCAGTCCCGATTGAGACCTATGTTCAGTGTGTGGACATTGCAAAGACAAGGAACTACAGAGAGAGGAAAGACACCAAGGCAGGAAAGAGAAACCGTCCAGAGCTATCCCAATCATACATGGCACAAGGTAATGGGAAGCACAGACAAACTTCTTCCTCGATTTCTTTTGGTCAGAGGGGCCAAGTTCAGAGGCATGGTCAGGCTCTGGGTAAATTTCTATAGGGGTTCTAGTTAGAATTTTGCTCAGACGCCCCTATCTACAGGTTCTGACCCTATTTGTCAGAGGTGCAATAAACGACATGGCAGTCAGAGTTGCCATTGGGATAAGGAAGCACGCTTCAGGTGTGGCCAGAAGGGTCACCATATCAAAGATTATCCCATTCCAGCATCAGGGCAATCTGGATCACAGGGTTCAGTTGCAGGGAGTACAGCTTCGGGTCCAAGGCATAGTAAGAGTCAGTCAGCTGGAGGGCAGAAACCTAAGATTACAGGCAGCGTGTTCAACATGACAGCTAAGGATGCATCAGGTTCAAAGGATATGATGGCAGGTACGATTCAGATTAACTCAATTAATGAGCATGTATTGTTTGACTTTGGTGCCACACACTGTTGTTTCTTTTTCGTTTGCACGTCGCCTTGGGGTTATACCTCAGTCTTTTGACTGTGGGCACTTTGGTTGGGGATTCTGCAGTAGTTGAGTCAGTATTGAGAAACTACGAGATTCGCATTTGTCATTGGACCTTCTTGGGGATCTAGTTCTTTTAGATATTCGTGATTTTGGGTATGGTAAGGTTGACATCCTATCATGCCTAGTTGACTGCTTTGAGAAGCGAGTCTATTTTCCTCTATCTGATTTATCTGAGTTTGATTTTGTTTATCTGATTTTGGGTTCAAAACCTATTGGTTTGTCTATTATCTCAGCTATTGCGGCTCGTCATATGCTTCCCAAGGTCTCGAGATAATAGATATACCGGTACTACACAATTTTCCAGAGGTGTTTCCAGGAAAACCCATCGATTGTGAGGTTGAATTCACGATTGATTTAGTTCCTGGTGCGGCACCTATTTCCAAGGCTCGGCATCGAATGCCGCCTATGGAAAAAATGAGGGAGCTAAAGGAAAAACTTGAAGAATTACTTGATAGGGGGTTCATACGACCTAGTGTGTCACCTTGGGGAGCTCTTGTCCTTGTTCATCAAGAAGAAGGATGGCACGTTGAGGCTTTGCATCGACTATCTTGAGTTAAATAAGATCACCATTCGTAATAAATATCCTTTGCTGTACATAGATGATTTGTTTAACCAACTTCAGGAAGCAAATAAGATAGATCTGCGTTCTGGATACCATCAGCTGAAAGTTAGGGCTAAATATGTGCCAAAGACCGTGTTTAGGACTCGTTATGGTCACTATGAGTTCTTAGTGATGCCTTTCTGGTTGACTAATGCCCTTGCTGCTTTTATCGACCTGATGAATTGTGTGTCTAGGCAGTATTTGGATCAGTTCATTATTATTTTTGTTGGCAACATTTTTGTGTACTTTACGTCCGAGGAGGAGCATAGTAAGCACCTGAAAGTTATCTTACAGACTTTGAAGGATAATCAATTGTATGCTAAGTTTAAGAAATGTGAGTTTTGGCTTGAGCAAGTTATATTTCTAGGATATGTGGTGTCTAACGATGAAATAAACGTTGCCCCTCTAAAATTGCAGTAGTAACTGATTAGCAGAGGCCTAGTACTGTTACTGAAGTGTGAATCTTTTTGGAATTAGAAGGTTACTACCGTCGATTTGTGGAATGTTTTTCGAGAATAGTTATGCCTTTAACTTAGTTAAGTAAGAAGAACATACGATTTGTTTGGAGTGAGGAGTGTGAGGCTAGTTTTCAAGAACTAAAAAAGTGGTTGGTGTTTGTACCTATATTGACCTTACCATCTGGTTCTAGTGGTTTTGTGATATATAGTGATGCCGGTTGTGTTTTAATGCAGTATGATAAGGTGATTGCTTATGATTCTAGACAGTTTAAACCCCATGAACAGAAGTACTCCACTCATGATCTTGAGTTAACAACTATGATTTTTGCTTTGAAAGCATGGAGGCATTACCTGTATGGTGAGACCTGTGAAATATACTCTGATCATAGTCTTAAGTATATTCTCACCAAGAAGAAGCTGAACATGAGACAGAGGCATTGGTTGGAGCTTTTGAAAGACTATGACTGCACGATTCACTATCACCCTGGTAAGGCAAATGTCATGGCCGACGCACTCAGTAGGAAGAGCAGTGGAAACTTAGCAGCACTTATCACTTGCCAACCTCAATTGTTAGAAGATATGATGAACTTGGATCTAGAGATCAGATGGCAAGATAGTGGAGAGTGCTTGGCAACATTACAGATACAACCAACCTTGATTAGCAGGATCATGGAAGCTCAAGATATAGATTTTGGTTTAGTTCACATTATTGAGAACATTAACAGTGGGAAGTAGTCTGAATTCAAAGTTGACGAGCATGGTGTAGTTTGGTTCCGTAAGAGACTTTGTGTGCCAGCTGATATGCCATTGAAGAGGGAGTTATTGTCAGAGGCTCATAACTCTAGTTTCTCTATCCACCAAGGAGGAACAAAGATGTATCATGACCTTAAGGAGCATTTTTGGTGGAGTGGCATGAATTCAGATATAGCAGAGTTTGTCTTTTATTGTTTGGTTGGTTAGAGAGTGAAGACGGAACATCTAAAGCCTAGCGGACCACTTCAACCATTTGAGGTTCCGCAATGGAAGTGTGAGCATGTAACAACTGATTTTGTGATAGGTTTATCGAGGATAGTCAAGGGTTTTAACACTATTTGGGTTTTGTTAATAGGTTAAGAAAGTCTGCACATTTCATTCCGATTCGAGCTACATCACCATTATCTTAGCTAGTTAGATTATATATTGATGAAATAGTGAGGTTGCATGGGGTACCTTTATTAATAGTGTTAGATCGAGATCCACATTTTATGCCAAAATTCTGGAAGAGTTTCCAAAATTCTATAGGCACCGATCTCCATTTCATCACAGCTTACCACTCGCAAATAGATGGGTAATTAGAATGTACCAGTCCGATGTTAGAGGATATGCTGAGGGCATGCAGACTAGACCTTGGTGGTAGCTAGCATAGTCATTTAGCTTTAGTTGAGTTTGCCTACAATAACAATTATCATGCAAATATTAAGATGACACCGTTTGAGGCATTGTATGGACGGAGGTGCAGGACTCCATTATACTGGGATGAGGTAGGAGAGAGAAGGTTATTGGGACCAGAGTTGGTAAAACATCTGACTATGCAAAAGGTTGATGTGATTTGGGAACGTTTCAGAGCAGCTCATGATAGACAACGCAGTTATACATCTCATCATCGCCACAAACTTGAGTCTGAGATAGGTGATCACGTGTTCTTAAGAGTTTCACCTTGGAAGGGGTGATGCGTTTATGTAAGAAGGCAAGCTTAACCCTAGGTTTGTTAGGCCATTCGAGATTCTAGAGAGGATCGGTCTGGTGGCTTATAGATTTGCATAGGCGCCAGAGCTTTCGCACATTCATAATGTTTTTCATGTTTCGAATCTAAGGAAGTACGTTAATGATTCGACGCACATGGGGTCATATGAGCCTTTATCAGTACAGGAGGACCTTTCCGATGAATAACAACCAGTTGAGATTCTTGACCATCGTGATCAGGTGTTAAGGACAAAAGTCATTCCTTTGGTTAAGGTTTTATGGCAGGACTATGAAATTAAAGAGGCCACTTGGGAATCTGAAGAATATATGTGACGTACTTATCCACACCTTTTTGGCGCATCAGGTACATTTTGATTTTGAGGACGAAATTTTAATTTGGGGGGATGGGGAGGAGGATGTTAGACCTGCATAATTAAATGCCTATAAGAGAGAGAGAGAGAGAGAGAGAGAGAGAGATTTATTAGATAGTTTGGGGACGTAATGGGTATTTTAGAATTATAATTGTTTTAGGAATATAAATGTATATTTTTAGGTATTTGATGACTCACAACATATTCCTAGGAATAGAAGAAACTTCAGAGCCTCTAGAGAATCTCTAGGAAAAGACCTTTGGAGATTTTGATCATCACTTTGAGGTAAGTTTATTTTTGATTTTGAAATTGACGTTTGTGATAAGAAACACGTAAATTATTGTGATTGATAGAGTTCTAATTCAAAATTTGAGTATTTTTACATTAGGGTTTTGATACAATTTGTTTGAGAGGATCAAGATTTTGGGTTAAATTGCGTGAACAAAGGTAAGGATTTACTGTTATTGAATTCTGAATCAGCGTTGGACTGATTAATCTTATGTTTGTAAAGTTTTGATCTTTCGATCTCTATTATTATTGACTCATCAATTCAATCGACCTTGATATGTCTGGCATTATACTCACGACACTCCTAAAAACTTCTATTTGTTTATTGGCTATTCTTGTCGATTACTGCTTGTTCTATTTTTTTTATATACTTTCTTGAGTTGTATTGGAATGTTCAATAGTTAGACCGTAATACTGGTTGATGGGCTCTCTAACAGTCACTGCGCCGCTGTTAATGTTTTGGAGCAATGTATTGATCCTGTTGTTTTATTTTCAATGTTTTTGACCGGGTGCTTTGAAATTTGTTGATAGTTAATGGGTTAAGTCCTGTTGCCAAGGAATGTGGGTTCGAGCCTACGTGGAGGTGCCACAAAGGCTACAGTCTGAGTCAACTTCAGATACGCAAAATGAGAGACAGCAAGGACGGAGTAAGGGCTGAGGGCAAGGCTCCCCAGACAGGCCGCGAGGGATGGCAGCGCTGCGTAGGCAAGGCGAAGGCGAATAGAGCCGGCGACTGATAGTCCAAGCTAAGGTCAACATCAAGGGTGTAGTGTCAAGAGTCCGATGTCAGGTGTCCGAATGTATCTCTCTCTAGAAGTCTAGAGAGAATGAGTTTTAGAGAGAAAGTGAAATGACAAATGAGAGAGAGAGCCCCCCTAAATGAAATCCAAGGTCCCCTATTTATAGGGAAAAGTGTGCCGGTGTCATCAATGTGTCACCAGCTGACACGTGTCACCCCTGGGAGTGACACGTCACTAGGGGTCCACCAATACCGGTTCTCCGTTGGACTGCCAGTTCCCGAATTCGCACTGCCTTGCCCTACACAACATCTCTCTACCTGTATGAGAAGACTAAAAATACCATGACGGCATGATCAGAGTAAGCCCGTTGCCCCAGCCACCGGTCCAAGCCCTTACTGAATCCCACAGGCCTGGCAGCGGTGGGGAAGACCCGACGCCCAGCTGCCAGGTGGACTAGGCGGGATGCCCTTCCGAAGACCTGCTCCCATCTCGGAGTGACCCGGGGGTCATAGTCCTTAGGGGTGTCGACGCGAGCCCCCAGTGCCAGAGCACGTAGGCCATTCACGCAGGCACCCTTGCGGAGATAGTGTCCCGGAGGAGTCGCCTATTCCGCTGCGAAGGGTCCTCGTGCCGGAGCACTACGAACGTAGCCCCCGAAATGAAGACGGCGATAGCTTTATGGTAATGAGCCTATTCCGCTGCGAAGGGTCCTCGTGCCAGAGCACTACGAGCGGAGCCCCCCCGGAATGAAGACGGCGATGGGTTCAAGGTTGTGAGCCCATCTTGTGGCGGGGATGACTATAAGGTTGAGAGTCCATCCCGCTGTGAGGGCCGGCGCCCCCTGTGATTATGACGGCGATGGCTTCAAGGTTGTGAGCCTATCCCGTGGCGGTGATGACTATAAGGTTGAGAGTCCATCCCGCTACGAGGGCCGGAGCCCCCTGTGATTATGACGGTGATGGCTTTCAGGTTGTGAGTCCATTCCGTAAGCATACAACATGATTGTGGCGCATGGGCGCGGTGACAACTGTCGCGAGACCATACCTGGTGCCGTGGTCACATGTCATGGAAGTGGCGCACGGGCATAGCGACGACTATCGCGGAGCAATACTTGGTGCCGGAGGCACGCGTCATGAGAATGGCGCAAGGGCGCAGTGACGACTGTCGCGGAGCAATACTTGGTGCCGGAGGCACGCGTCATGAGAATGGCGCAAGGGCGCAGCGACGACTGTCGCAGAGCAATACTTGGTGCCAGAGGCACGCATCAAGAGAATGACGCAAGGGCGCAGCGACGAACGTCGCGGAGATATACTTGGTGTCGGCGTAAGGGCGCAGCGACGACTGTCGCGAGACCATACCTGGTGCCGTGGGCACATGTCATGGACGTGGCCGAGGGCACGTATCATCAGCGGGGCGTAAGGGCGCGGCGACGACTGTCGCGGAGCAATACTTAGTGCCGGGGGCACGTATCAATACTTAGTGCTAGGGGCACGTATCATCAGCGGGGCGCAAGGGCGCGGCGACGACTATCGCGGAGCAATACTTGGTGCCGGAGACACGCGTCATGAGAATGGCGCAAGGGCGCAGTGACGACTGTCGCGGAGCAATACTTGGTGCCGGAGGCACGCGTCATGAGAATGGCGCAAGGGCGCAGCGACGACTGTCGCAGAGCAATACTTGGTGCCAGAGGCATGCATCAAGAGAATGACGCAAGGGTGCAGCGACAAACGTCGCAGAGATATACTTGGTGTCGGCGTAAGGGCGCAGCGACGACTGTCGCGAGACCATACCTGGTGCCGTGGGCACATGTCATGGACGTGGCCGGGGGCACGTATCATCAGCGGGGCGTAAGGGCGCGAGGACGACTATCGCGGAGCAATACTTAGTGTCGGGGGCACGTATCATCAGTGGGGCGCAAGGGTGCCGTGACGACTGTCACGGAGCAATACTTAGTGCCGGGGGCACATATCAATACTTAGTGCCAGGGGCACGTATCATCAGCGGGGCGCAAGGGCGCGGCGACGACTGTCGCTGAGCAATACTTGGTGTCGGAGGCACGCGTCATGAGAATGGCGCAAGGGCGCAGCGACGAACGTCGCTGAGCAATACTTAGTGCCGGGGCACGTATCAATACTTAGTGCTGGGGGCACGTATCATCAGCGGGGCGCAAGGGCGTGGCAATGACTGTCGCGGAGTAATACTTAGGATAGTGTGCTGCCGTCATGACGATTGCGCACAGTCGGCGACGAGCGCCAAGTGACCATCGGTGTTGAGCGCGGATGGTAGAGAGCGTGATGAGTGATATCGGGGGTTTAGGAATGACTCTTACAAGGCAAAAGGGTGGCCGACCCCCTTGAGGAAGGGGTGGCTGACCTTTTGGGTTGGAAGGGGGGCCGACCCCTCACAACAACGGGGGGTGGCCGACCCCCTGAAGAAAAGTGTGGCCGACCCCCTTAGGAAGGGAATGGCCGACCCCCTGAAGAAAAGGGTGGCCGACCCCCTTAGGAAGGGAGTGGCCGACCCTTTGGGTTGGAAGGGGGGCTGACCCCTCACAACAACGGGGGGTGGCCGACCCCCTGAAGAAAAGGGTGGCCGACCCCCTTAGGAAGGGAGTGGCCGACCCCCTGAAAAGAAGGGGTGGCCGACCCCCTTAGGAAATGAGTGGCTGACCCCTTCTTTTTTCCAACAGTTTGACCGTGTTGATGTCGCTGCACTGGTGACGCATGTGGATGCTCGAAAGGAGATGCGCTTTGACCTGGTTATGGCGTTGAATAATTGACCGTTGACTGGATGATGTGTCGCGCGACGCGGGTCCCCTAGCGGGCCCTGCTGGTCTGACCGGGTATGAACAAGTCCTTGTGCTCACAATTATTAATATTACCTCCTCCTTTTCCTTCATGGTTTGATGGGCCAAAACTTAGAGAAATTTCTTGTCCTTTCTTGAACAAGCCTAAGTTATCTGTGTTCATGTCTATGTTGACCGTGTTCTCTATTCTTTATTTGTTATGTGTTCATGCTCTGTGTTCTTTGTTGCTTCAAATCCAATAACCATGGAATTCCACAAACCAAAACAAATCCTTTGTTGCTGATTCCACAAATATAAAATTGGCTTCTCAATTTTAATATTGCATTTGTGACGGATCCAAGAATAAGAAACAAGAAACAGAAGAAGAAGCAAAGGAAACCACTCATTCATTTTGGGTACAACTCTTGGTGGCACCAATTTTGGGTCAAACTGCGGCATCTTGATCTTGATATACATGGACTACATTTGACGCAATGAGAGCCTCAAGGCGGCAGTCTGGAGCCAAGGAGAAGTAGAAAACTTTAGATATAGAATAGCTTGGCAAATTCATAGTGGACGACCTAGACTAGTTAGGAATATTGTAAATCTGACTCAGGACGAGATCGAAAAACATTGTAAATTTTTATTCTTATGTAATAGCATTGTTGTTTGCTTTGTTGTGTTTATGAAATTTATTTTTCGTGTGTTTATGAAAGGCAATGTGATTATGGCTTCGTGTTGTGGTTGGGTATTTCTTTTAAGAATTTTGTGTGTTGTGGTTTTTGAGTACCTCTTGAGACAGGTTGTAAGTGGGTAAGAAAATGAGGGAAAAGGGGTTTAAAATAGTCTGCTAGGCCGTCCACTACATAGTGTAGCGGACGGTATAAACCCCCTAAAAAAATTCTAAGTGTTGGACGCCAATGTTTCTGGTTGGCCATCCGCTATATAATGTAGCGGATGGCTAGACGCCCAAAAATTTTCTAAGTGTTGGAGGCCAATGTTTCTACTTGGCCGTCTGCTACATATTGTAGCGGATGGTATAAAAACCTCAAAAAATTCTAAGTATTGGAGGCCAATGTTTCTGCTTGACCGTCCACTACATAGTGAAGTAGACGGTCTAAATGCCCAGAATTTTTCTAAGTATTGGAGGCCAATATTTTTGCTTGGCCGTCTGCTATACAGTGTAGCGGACGGTCAAAATGCCCGAAATTTTTTGAAGTGTTGGAGGTCAATGTTTCTGCTTGGCCTTCCGCTACACAATGGTTAGATGCCTAAATTTTCTAAGTATTGGAGGCCAATATTTCTGCTTGGTCGTCCTCTATATAGTGTAGCAGATGGTCTAAATGCTTAAAAGTTTTCTAAGTGTTGGAGGCCAATGTTTCTACTTGGCCTTCCGCTACGTAGTGTAGCGAACGGTCTAAAATTCTCAAAAATTCTAAGCGTTAGAGGCTAATATTTCTGCTAGGCCGTCCACTACATAGTGTAGCAGATGGTCTAAATGCCCAAAAATTTCTAAGCATTAGAGACCAATGCTTCTGCTCGGCCGTCTGCTACATACAATAGCGGACGGTCTAAATGCCTAAATATTTTCTAAGCGTTTAACTGTTGGAGGCCAATATTTCTACTTGGCCGTTCGCTACATAGTGTAGCGGACAGCCTAAATGCCAAAAAATTTTAGTGTGTTGGAGGTCAATGTTTCTGCTAGCCCATCTGCTACATAGTGTAGCGGACGGTATAAACGCCCAAAAATTTCAAAGTGTTGGAGGCCGATGCTTCTGTAAGAGTACATTAAATTTCTAATGGTAAAGAAATACAATCCGTGAATAACCCAATAATACGTTAAAAGTTGAGTATGAATAAACATCTAGGATTATTACAAAGTCTATAATTTAAATACAACGTACACAAACTTGATGGCTCATAAAAGATTATTACAAAAAAAATTTAGTCTAAAGGTCCACTGCATCTTCTTCTTTCTCGTCTTGCAAACCCCCTGGACTTATCCCCAGTGCCTTGTAATGGTTCCGCTTGTCATGGTAGGTCATTTTGTTGCATAATACACACCTTCTAAGCTTTTTAGGTTGGGTTTCTAGTTCAATAGAGCTCTTCATTTATGTAGATCTCTTGCATCCTTTCGTTTGCAAAATAATTGGATCCAAAGGCCGGATTTCATTGTCCTCTTCCTTAACCTACTCATCATCTTATGATCCCTGTGTAGGTTCAGTGTCAACCGCATTGCTGACTGAAGCTACTTCAAACTGGTCGACGATGAGCTCTTGCTGCTCCACTATCTCACAGAGATGTTTATATCTGTACCAGCACCCTTTACGGACAAACGTATAAACATTGTCACCAGATGATTATACCGCAACGTCTTTGATTCTTCAAAGTCAGAATACGAATGCTTTGGAAAGGCAATGGTACCATGCAACCTGTTTGCAACCATAGTCCACGTGGCAAGATGTATTTATTGGAGATTGCCTTGATATTCTTTTGAAAGAAAAACCGTAGAATATGTCTACACAACATGCCGTAGAACTCAAACTTCTTACAAACACATGTCACCGAATCCGTCTTTGTGTCATGGCTAACCGTATACAGTCTACGCACCTTCTCAGGGGCAAGGTCATTCATTAACGAATAAACCTTGTACTCATGTGTAGACTTTTCTGCCACCTTGTTTATATTGTATCGTCCCGATTTTTCCAGCTCTACTTGGAGTTGCATGAGCATCTCCTTCGTATAGTTTGCACCACTCACCTCTAGTAGGGTCTCAAGTGAACTTCTCCTTTATTTGTACATGCTTGCAAAATTTTCAGCCATTTCTTTCACGAATATCTATGCAATCGCTTTTTGGGCAGATGTGACAAAACTCTTCAAATTCGTAGCTGTACCTACATAGCTATCGAACAAGGCATTCATAGATTCATTCCTGCCTGTTGTTTTCATGTCCTTAAAAAAAACACCTTCTTATTTAAGCCCCAGTCCATTGCTTTTTGAGCTCATACAAGTGTTGGAGTCGTTCATGGTCTTCCAATGAGTAATCCTCACAAGCTTTTCCCATCTCTCTTCGAATTCCTCAATCGTTAACGAATTGTTAACGCACCTGTTAAAACCCTGTTTAAATTTTGGATATTTTGCATACACGTGATGCAGACGTTCAGGGTATTTGTTGCTTTTGTGCCAAGTGCACAAGTTGTGTCTAGTATCTGGGAAGACGGTAACAACAGCCTTCTTCATTGCCAAATCTTGATCGGTAATGATAACTTTAGGTGCTTTGTTGTTCATGGCTTCTTCCAGTCACGTATTAAATAACCATATAAAAGAACTCTCGCTCTCATCCCTTAACAATGCGAACCCTAACAAGATGGAGTGATAATGATGATTAGCGCTTGTGAAAGAAGCGAATGACATCGAGTACTTGATGGTACGGTATGTGGTGTCAAAAGTCACAACATCCCCAAAATGCTGATAAACAAATCTCGAACGACCATCGACCCAAAAAATTATGGTAATTTGATGCTCATCATCAAAATTCTACTCGTAAGTAAACTGAGGGTGCTCTATCTGCATCCACTTCAATAGGCTCATTGTGGATTAAGCATCATTGAGGTCATACGCTGCTCGTCTTTGGGTTCGGACCGCGTTACGAACGTCTGTCATGTTAAAGTTTAGATTCTGAATTCCTCTAGCGTGTTCAACAAGAACATTGACAATGTCAGTAGGTCATATCCGCGCATTACTCATTGTGTGAATCAGGCTCCTTGTAGCAGTACTCATCTTCTTGTGTTGATGCATCTGACTCACCTTTGAAGGGGTTACTAACGGGTGATTGTGTGCCAATTCCAAGCTAGTAATAAGCTAGTGATCTTGCTTGGGTTTATGGCTTACGAACATCTTGCCATTGTTATTTGTGCTCGCAAAGAAGTCCCGTCTTCACAGTGCATATCCTATTTCATCATAACTATCATCATTACCAGCGTATTTTTCATTTTGCAATGGGTGTCTGCTTTTATGACACTCATATGACCGAGGGTAATTTTTTTTGTCTTGATTCTAATGCCAAAACTAACCCTCAACGAATACGTTCGAAAATATTCTTCGGCTTCTTCCAATGTCCGAAACGTTCGCCCTAGATATGGATCCCTTGCATCTAATGGGGTGTTTGAGTTTGATACGAAATCAGACATTGTGAAACCAAACCTGTGAAGAAACAAATTATGTTTAACTATCAAATTGTAACATTTTAGGCATGAAAATTTATTTAAAAAAATGGCATTTCTCGAACATAAGAAATCAAAATTACTTTGATGAATAGACCAATTTAATATGACAAATACAACAAAGATAATCTAAAAAAAATTGAATTTAACAATAATTAATTTCTTGAACATAACAAATTCAAATCACTTTGATGAATAGACAAATTTAGCATGCCAAATACAACAACATAATCTAAAAAATACGAATTTAACTATAATTAGTTTTTTCAACATAAAAAATTAATTTCTTAAACATAACAAATTAATTTCTTGAACATCACAAATTAAAATTATTTTGATGAATAGACTGATAAATATGACAAACATAATCCCAATTTTTTTTTATATAAACATCAAAAAAAAATTCACCATTTTACTCATAAAAAAACTTCAAAATTCACAAACTTACCTTACTTGAGTGAAGTTTGAAACTTTGCTACTTGAAGCTTGGAATTTAAGGGGAGCTCAAAATGGAGGCAAGTGGAGCTCAAGGAGGTGAAAATGAAAAAAGAGCCGAGAATTAGGGCACTTTGGGTATATCTGCCACGCCGTCTGGCGGACAGAGTGAGGGGACATGATGTGACTCTTGTCAGCCAAAAGTCGTCCACCACACTGTGTGGCAGATGACTTTTTGAAGATAAGTGTCAGGGTCAAAAATCCATCCGCTACACTGTGTAGCGGACGACAGGAGTGGTATTTTGGTCAAAATGACCGTCCGCTCCACATGGTCAAAAAGTAGTCTGCTACACTTGTGGCGGACCAGTCTTCCTGATGCCTCGGGGCTTTGTAGAACCTTTCTAAGGGTTTGATCCGTTAAAACCACAATGGTATGAGACTGGAATGGTCAGAGGTATCTTGCCCTCATAATGAGGGCGAGCGTCACTTTGTCAATCTTTGGGTATCCCAGTTTCCACGTTCTGCAAGACCTTGCTAACATATTAAATTGGCTTCTGGATCCCGTTTTGCTCTCTAACCATAACGGCTGTTACAGCAACCTCGTTGACAGAGAGGTAAAGGAATAAATCTTCTCCAATAATGGCTTGGAGAGTAAAGGAGGAGAAACTAAGGGTAGGTTTAACACTCTTTTTTTGCCTCTTTTTTTTCAGTTTTAAAAATTGAAAAAAAGGAGCGTTTGGTAACCATTTTTTTTTCAATTTAAAAAACCAGTTTTTAAACTGAAGAGTAAAAAAAAAACTCCAAAAACTGGTTTTTTTTTTTCACTTTTGGTTTTTTTTTTTAGACCACACCACCACCCTTCCACCACCGGTAACCACCACCGGAGACTGCCGGCAGCCACCACCGGCCGCCGGCGACCACCGCCGGAGACCGCCGGCAACCACCTCCGGCCGCCGGCCGCCGGCAGCCACCACCGGAGACCGCCGGCAGCCACCTCCGGCCGCCGGCAGCCACCTTCGGCCATCGGCCGCCACCACCTCCACCGTCGACCACCGCTACGCCCCACCACCGCAAACCACAAAAAAAAAAGTCAAAATAAAAAGGGTTACCAAACACCAAAAAAAAAAACCTAAAAAAAAAGGGGTTATCAAACACCCACTTGTTTTTATAAAAAAAAAATTAAGCTGCTCTTTAAAAGAACTGCTCTTTAAAAACTGAAAACCAAATTTTTTTTTTGTCAAACGAACCCTAAGTATGTCTTGAGTTCCTCGTTCCTCGAAAGACTTTTGGTAATCTTCCATCCAGGGGAAGTCTTTTGCTTTCCTGATGACTTTAAAAAATGGTAAACACCGTTCGACTGATCTAGCCATAAATCTTCGTAGAGCTGCAACCCGACCTGTCAACTCTTAAACTTGCGTAATAGGCTTTGGGGACGTCATTACTTGAATGACCTTAATTTTCTCTAGGCTTTCTTCAATTCCACGCTGAGAGACCATAAAGCCCAAGAACTTTCCTAACGCCACCCCAAATGCTCATTTGAGCAAATGTAACTTCATTTTGTGCTTCCTAAGGATGTCGAAGGTTTCCTAAAAGTCTTCTACATAGAGCTCGGCCTTGACACTCTTGACGAGCATATCATCAACGTATACGTTCATGTTCTTACCAATTAAGTCACGAAAGATCAGATTCAACTAGTATTGATAAGTTGCCCCAGCGTTTTTAAGACCATAGGGCATTACTTTGTAACAGTATATCCCTCTCTCAGTGATGAATGAAGTTGTGGAAACATCATCCTCATGCATCATAATCTGGTTATACCCAACTGAGCAGTTCATGGCCTGAAGTGGCGTCAATGAGAATATCAATCCTTGGGAGAGGATATCTATCCTTCAGATAGGCTTTGGTGAGATCCGTAAAATTGATGCATATCTGACACCTACTGCCTGATTTTGGAACCATAATGACATTGGCGATCCAGTCTAGATAGTGAATCTCCTTGATAAAGCCCGTGGCTAAGAATTTATCCACCTCTTCTTCAATCTTTTCTTGTCTCTTAGGCACAAAAGTTTGCTTTTTTTTAGCTTGAAGGCTTCTTAGAAAAACCAACATTGAGTCAGTGTGTGATCATTTCAGGATCGATCCTAGGCATCTCTGTTGTCGTCCATGCAAAGATGTCCGCATAGGTCCGTAATAAGTCAAGAAGTTGGAGTTTAGTGTCTTCCTTGAGGGTTGAACCTATTCAAATTTTCTTTTCTTTCTCTTCGGGATATACTTCAATGCTTATGAGATCCTCGGCTGGTTCACCCCTTTGTATCTTAGTACCATCCCAGAGATCTTTAATAATGAGTGCTTCCTTATTCTTTGCTCAACATGAAGTTGCGTAGCACTGTTTAGCCATCGTATGGTCTCCTTTGGCCTCTCTGACCCCTTGTTCTGTTGGAAACTTCATCTTGAGGTGATAGGTTGATACCACCGCTTGTAACTAATTCAGTGCGGGTCGTCCAAGTGTGGCATTACATGCGAAGGGGACCCGCACCACCACAAAATCAAGCATCAGATTAGGTTGGGTTGGGGGTGTACCTACTGCGACGTAAAGTGCAATTACACCTTTGACTGTGACCAGATGATTGGAGAATCCGTACAGTGGCGTATCTATCTTTTCAAGGTGATCTATCGGGAGGTTTATCTTCTTGGACGCATTATAGAACAGGACTTCAGCTGAACTCCCGTTATCAACCAAGACACGCTTCACATCAAAATTTTTCCAACCTTGATGGTGATGACTAACAGGTCGTCATGAGAAGTCCTCACATCTCCTATATCATCATCCGAAAAAGAGATGGTGGGCATAGGCACTGACTTTTGTTTCTTGCTCGGGGGCTGGCTCGTTATGCACACTTCCTTATCATATGCTTTTCGAGCCTGTCTAGACGAGCATCTTGCTACAATGCCCCAAGAGATGGTATTGATTATGTCCGCATTCTCTCCCTGTTCTTTTCTTCCCTTAGCAGCTGGGGTTGTTTCATTTTGACCTTCCTTACATGCCACGTATTTCCTTAACTGGTCACACTTTATAAAGGCTTTGATTGCTCGCTTGAGTGACCCACAGTCATCAATCGTATGGTCGTGGTCATTGTAAAAGTGGCACACAAGTCCCTATTCCTTTTGCTCGCCAGAGATCTCATCTTCTCTGGCCATTTGAGAGCCTCATTGCCTTTGATCTCATGTAATATTTGTGATGGACTGGTGTTGAGGGGTGTCGGTGTAATATCCCGCGCTTTTGGAACTGTTTAAAATAATTATCTATGATTCAAAAAATAAACGGGCATTAATTTTGAGCAATGTTTGAGTATTAGTGGAGAATGGAGGCTTAAAGATATTTGGGGCAAAATATAATTATGAAAATTTTTGGGGCCATTTTGTAATATTAGAAAACTTAGGGGGCAATTTTATAAATTTGAGAAAAAGGTATTATGTGTCAATTTTGGAAAGAATGCTCATGATATGAGGCCACCTCTTACGCCATTGTTGATAACTCATTAAATTAAGTTATAAAGTAATGGTTTAGAGAATTAAACAAAATGAAGCAAATAAAAAAAAGAAGAATTCAGGGAGGAAGGAGTAGTGTAACAAAAAGAGGAAACAGAGAGGGAGGAACAAGAGCATTGTGCTCGGTGCAAAACAGGGGAAGAAAGAGAGGGAGATTCGGGCAAGGGAAACAGGGAGATTGAGGGAATTCCTGGGGTTAATTCCCTTTTCGTCTGCTAGTATGTGAATTTAGTGTGTGTTGGTGTGTGTTTTACCGTGTGTTAGAAGGGTTCGGTATGTTTTCCACTATGTGTTGTGTGTGCTTTTAGGTGTACCGGTGCCTCGGGTGTGGGGTTAGGGAGGGAGAGTAATTGGTATATTTTAGCTTGTATGAGCGCATTTAGCTGTGTTGAGCACATGTATGCATTTCGTTGGCTATTGCGGGAGTTCTCTACGTGCTACAGTCAGTATTAAAGAGTGTTCATGGCTACTGAGAGTAAGGCAGGGGAAGGGGGGAAACAGTGGTGGCTATTTGGTGAGTAATTGTGTGTTTGTAGTGTGTATATGCGTGGGATGCTAGTGGATATATGTGAAACTGGGAGGTGCAGTGTGTGTTGAGTGTGTGACAGAGTGAGTGTTTGGGTGTGTGTAAATGGGTGTATGTGTGTTTAAGTGTGTATAATTGTGTGTTAGAGAAGGTGTTAGATGTGTTAGCATGTGTGGTTGGGTGTAACAGTGAGTGTGGGTGGACTGTGTAATGGGTTGGGTGCGACAGTGCAATGAAGAATGTGTAATAGTGTGTGTTTGATTTGAATAGTAAGAGTTATTGTCGCTAATATGAAATTAATTATGCAGTTTAATTCGAATTTTTATAAATATTTTGAGTCATAATTTGACAAAGTCCAAAATAGTAACCATATTATTTTTGTGAGACGTATGCTGTGGAAAAATTTAGGAATTTTCAGTGTCCGTGAAGGATGCTAAATTAGGGTATCGATTAAAGGAAATTACCAATTTATTAAGCATACCAACCAAGTTATTTTGATTTGAAAATTTTAGGAAAATCTTATTTATTGATATGTTTCAAAAATTAAAATTTCTTGCCATTCCGAAGTCAATAGCTATTTTTAACCGAACCGGCTTTTGAGCGTTCGGCCAGGACACTGGTTCGAGATTTTTGGGTGAAAACTTTTTAAAATACTTTTAAGCTCAAAAATAACTTAAGGATGCTAAAAATAGTGTTTTAAGATGTTTTGGAATTTTTTTGGAGCTAGGAACCCCTATGGGGTATTTCAATAATTTGCCACTCGAAAGGGGTATTTTGGTAATTTTACCTATAGAAGGTACTTTGAGTAAAATTCACAAAGAATAAGGTTATTTGACTTATTTTACTAACGGGAATGTTGTTTTGGTAATTTCAGGGTGCGAGGGGTGTTTTTTGGTAGTTTTACACCTCAGGGGTATTTTGGTAATTTTGCATACCCAGGGGAGAGGGTCCATTTTGGGAGTATGCATGAGTCCGTATTGAGTTTATAATGCTGTAGTGTAGACCATATTCTAATAAACTAATTGTTTCGTTTAGGATAAAGTTAAAGACTTTCCAGTCAGGATTATCTAGCTTCAGATCCAGGTAAGGGTTTTTATCTGAATCCTGGGTAAGGACCTTCGTCCGAACCCTTATTTATTGACTAATGTCGAATACTGAATTATGTATTTGTTTTCACATGTTATTGCCCAAAAAATCCCAATATTGAACCTAAATCGATCATTTGGAAATCTTATCGATGCTCACCTTGTGTTACATGTTGAGAAAATTCGATAATTGTTTGCATTCATTCTGTTGAACTGTTGTGGCTAAATTTGACAATCTTTCGTAATCGTTCTTGCAGTTTGTTTGTGGTTATTTTGGAATTCTGAGTGATGACTTATCTCAAGTTTATTGTTATTGAAGCTTGAAGGTGATTTGAGTTTATGTTAATGCTCATTGATATTGTTGATTTTTTGTTGACCTGAAAGACCGTATTGTGGGGAGGCAGTATAAGGCTGGATTGTTACTGCTTCTTACGGGGAAGCAAACTAGTTCTTTGATCCATGAAGAGGGCTAGTAATTATATACTGATACATCATGCATGTGTACACCATATTGGCTTTGCCGGGATGGAATTGCAGCCACCCAAGATCAATGTCTTTGATTTTATTGACATTATATCTTTCTGTGACTGTTACAAAATTGGTTGGGAAGGATTGTCTCAAATGTTTAGTGTGCGTTTTGAAGTACTTTGGAAAACCATCATTGTACATTGGAGTGATGGCTTTGAGTATGATCTTTTATTGATCGTTTTGGAAACCTTCGTGATTGTTATTGTCTATTTTGATATTTATTTATAATGAATTTTGATCATTTTGAAAATCACTGAGTGTTTTGGATCATTTAAAGTATTTTGAAACTCATCGTCAGTTGGATTCTTTGGAATTGTCTTGTAATTCCTTTAGTAGTCCTTGTACGACCTTACTAAGCTCTCAAAAGCTCACTATTCGTTTGACTCTCTCTATTCTGCAGGTGATGATAAGCTATAGCATGTTCGGGAATGGGTTATAGTTGTATGAGATTCCGGTGAGCCCACCATTACTGTGTAGTAAGACCCTTGCGTGGGTCGGTATTGTCAACTCGTACTATAAATGTTTGAGATTGTAAAGAACCTAGTTTTAATAGTTCAAGTTCAAGCAATTTTGTAATCTTATATGTGAAGAATTTGTGTTGATATCAGATTAAATATTTTGAAGTATGTGTTAGTGAATAGGATTTGGTAGGTTTTATATGATGTGATAGGTCAATGTTTCGGAAGTTCGGGGCTACGGAGCTCCAGATTTTTGGGGCGTTACAGTCAGGTTCTCTAAGGCGAACGGGTCTTTGAGACGCCGCTCGTCATGCTTGGAACGTTTTGCCTTGTTTCCTCCTTGGGGACTCACTTCACGAGGCTGCTTCCTTTGATCCTCCTTGCTTTCTCCCCGTCGTCCTCTGTGGGTTTCCAGGTATTCTTCAGCCTGAATTTACCTGTTAGCCTTCTTGAAAAGAGCTCTCATATTCCATAGAGGGCTCCTGTTGATGGAGAATGCAAATTTAAATATGGGTCAGAGGCCTCGAAGGAACACAATATGCTTGACCGACTCATCGGGATTATTAACTTCTAAAGTCGCAGCATTGAAGTGTCCAAGATAATGAGCTAAGGACTCGTTCTTTTCTTGCACTATATTGAGTAGGCTCACCGAGTTCTTCCTTCGTGAGCGACTGCTCATGAAGTTTTTCTGAAAGAGATTCAATAATTAGGCGAATGAGTGTATGGACCTCGGCTGTAGTGATTTAAACCATGCATGGGTAGCCTTTCGTAGGGTAGTAGGAAGGCAATGCACATGATAGCATCTAATACCTGAAGGAGCAACATATTCATTTTGAACTGATAAACATGTTCTCCAGAATCCCCACTTTCGTCATAAAGGTCGCACTGAGGTATTCAGAATTTGGGTGGTAGCTTTGCCTTTTCTATCGCCTTGAATAAAAGATATCCAAACTCTTCCCTCGGCATAGATTATTCCTGAGAACGAGGCTTGGAGACAACCTTCTAGGAGTTTTTGTTCTTAGGAACGGTACTCATGTGTCTTTTGCCTATAAAGCGATCTTTGAGGGATGTCGGACCTGGCAACCTTCTCAGGAAAGGAATTGGTGCTACCCTCGACCGACTGATCGTGACCGTAGCATGTTCCACTTCTTGTAGTATGCTCTCCACTCTTTTCCTTTGGTTGGTATGTTGAGTCAGCCTCTGATCTATATTTGTGACTATATCTCGACCTAGAAGTAAGTCAGAGATGAAGGTCGCTCAGGTCCAGGTGGGAATGGCTGGTTGAAGGAGGAGCCACCGCTATGTCAAAGGTTTGTCGTCAAGTGTTCACGACATTCTTTAGTATGAATTTCTCTCGTGAGGTTGGCATGGGTTGTCCTGAATAGTTTGCGGTTTATACAATAAGAATGTCCCCGTTCTTTAGAATTGACATCGGGGATCAGTTTCTTCGAGATCTATTGTTTGACTCTAGAGTAGTGGATGTTATATTGACATTAACATCTTTTCGCAGAACTGGCACGATGATGCGAGGGCGTCGAACGTTGATAGCTAGAGTGACTAAGTCGACGAAATTTATTGGATCGTGCGTGACGATTTTGAAAGCAACTGAGTAGAGAATCGCTAGAGGATGAACGATTGGCCATGTTCCCTACTGGGTCCCATGGATCTCGCCAAGGGGGCAAGGGTGGACGAACTCCGAAAAGTATGGGTGTATCACACGACTCAACACTCGGTTACGGGGGAAACGCCCTTCCTACTTTGCTTTGGGACGAAGGCAATATTAACAGTTGAGGTAGGAATCCCAAGAGTACGAGCTCTACACTTCAGCGTAGAAGACAACGAAGTTGGCTTCCGCGGGAATCTTGATCTTGTAGAGGAAGTTCGGGCCCAAGCCCATGAACGCTACCTTGTTATAAAATAACAGGTCACACGCTACTACAGTCGGAGAGTTCGCTCCAAGCAGTTTCAAGTTGGGGATTTCATTCTTCGCAAGTTAGAAGTGTCTGATCCTAGGTCAGCTTGGGAAAAGTTGTCCCTGAATTGGGAAGGGCCTTATCGTGTCCTAATTGTACTCAAGCCAATCACCTATGCGTTATAGACACTTTCTGGAGATCCAATCCCTCGTACATGGAATGCTGAGAACTTGCGAAGATATTATCAGTAATATCTTGCCCCGAGGCAAGAAACTTCTTTATTGGGGGGCAAGGGGGCTCAAACCTTGCCAAACTCCAATAAAGTTCAAAAGATGAAGTTCGAGACCCTGCTCCGGCAGAGTGCTCGAGGAGCAAGGTATCTGCCCAAGTAGAAGGCCACTTGAGCACTCTGCCTGAGCAGAATCCCAAACATCTTCTCCTTTGTGCACAAATAAAACACGACGAGAACAAAGCCTCTGCCCAGTAGAAGGCCGATGTTTAGCCATAGATCTAACCCGTGAGGCAATAAGGTTTGAGGAGGACATCATCACTCGACCAACTTTGCTACTTCGAAGCTTGGCCAAGCGAGGGTGCTGGGCTTCTTTGCCAACTGTTAAGTGATGAATAAGAGTTCATGTCAAAGTACAAAAAAAATGTAATATGAACGGTATAAGCCGATAAATACGTAGTAACATAAGCAAACAATGGATGCCATGAATAAAACGGCCTCTAAGGAGAGTGAATGATAAGATAAAGTGCTTACAAAGAGTACTTAGTCCAAACAATACAAAAAAAAAGGAGAAAAAGGCCTAACAACATGGGAACAACATCTGGGGCTCGGGAGCAACGCCCAAGTGACCATCCTTTCAGGGCCAGAGAAGTAGCATCCCCTGCTTCGGAAGGCATGACTATCTCTCCAGATGGGGACTTAACAACTGCCATCACGAAGTCATCCAGAGGGGTATCAGGAAACCGCTAGTTTAACATCTCTTTGGCCTTCAAGAAGCCTATCTCATAGATCTCCAGACCGTCATCGGTGCGCTTCTTCAGCCACTCATCCCCCACGTTCTCGTCGAGGAAGTCCTAGATGCCTTGATCTCTTGCCTCTACTATCTTCCTCTTGGCCCTCTCCAATATCTTTCCAAGAGCCTCAACTTGAGCGAAAAGATTAGCCTCCCGTTTGATTAGCTCCTCTGCCTGCTAGGTGGCCTTTTGTGCCTTAGAAACAACTTCTCTCTTCTCTTGACTTTCTAGGGCAGCCACTTCCCTGGCCATCACGAAGCGAGATAGCATCTGCGCCCCATAGGCAAACATATGAAGGACAAGATTAAATAGTCAGCTGAAAGAAGGTCGAGATAGATGGAAACAAGTGTAAACAAGCCCTTACCGAGTACACAGCCTGGGCAAAGGTACATGCAAAAGACTCGTGAGTCTGGTTAACAAGTATCTATGCGTCTCTAGTAAGAACACCATGTGTGAGATGCTACTCGAAAACCTGTTGTTCGGCATTCCCATGTCACCTTGTCTAATAGTCCATCGGGGACGAAAGATAGGATATTTTTTTATAGACACTCCTTCGATAACTCGAGGAGGTGGCTCAAGAAGAGTAACATTGGCCCTCTTCGGAGCAGGGGCAGTTCAACGGTGGGCAGTTTCTCCTTTCTCTCTCCATTCGCTTTCTGAAGGGTGCCTAAAAAGCCTGTCTTCATTGTCTTTCCCCTGTCGCTAGCCATTTCTGCATACGGAGAACAACATGATCAATGTTGGAAGAACGATAAAAAAAGATCGATATCAAAATACACAAAGCCTACGTGATGCCTACCTAGTGGTGCAGTTTCAGTGGAAGATGTGCTAGGGGCAGCCAGATACTCTAATTGTTGTTTTGTCAGAGGCTCGTCAATAGAAAGACCACCTCAGAGCTTTATGTTACTGAGAATATGCTTTGTTAAGGTATTTGGAAGGGGCCTATTATTGTTTTCAAAATATTTACAAAAAGCATTCCATGTCTTCTCAAATGGCAACTCCCCACGGTCTTCACGACCAGCAAAGAAGTACCCTTGTTTGATTTTGGACTACCCTTGAGAAGCCTTTGCCTACTATGATATAGAACCACCCACGACTGTTGGTGACATCTTTAACAAAGCAGATTTCAAATAAGACTCTCATAAAGTCTATGGGATCTACTTTGTAGCCAGAAGTCTCGATTAGGTAGATGAGACCCACCAGTTTTCTCCAACTATTGGGTACGAGCTGGCCAGGCGCCATTTTGTAGTGATCAAACATCTTGAGGGCAAAAGGGTGAAGAGAAAGTCTATAGCCCGACCTTATTTGCTCCTCGTAGATACCTAATTCCCAGTCGGTTCCATAGTTGATTGGTTCTTGTAACTCTGGAACTCGAGCTATCCAGCTTTGGGGTAAAGGGTACTCCCTGATCAACTCTTCTAACTCTTCCTTGGTCATTTTATTCTACTTCTCATTTGGTAGTAAACCAAGGTTTGAGATTCTCTTTCTCTTCAGCTTTATCCTTTAAATCACCTAGGGCATTGCTAGGGGGTAAAGATTGTGATGATTGGGGGTTGGAGGGACTTGCTTCTCTCTGGGATGTTGGAACTGGCCCAGTGGACGAAAAAGAACTACTCTTAATAACTTCTTCAGAAGAAGTTACACTATCGGAAGACTTTGACATACTCATTACCCACAAGATTTGAAACTGTGAGGATGGAAATGGTGAATGAAAAAAAGGAAGAACTTACTTGGTGTAGAGCAGAATGCTTCCAACTTTTGAGCAAGGTGAAAAATGAAGTGAGCTTGCCCCCTTTTTATAGAGGGTTTTGTAATAACTAACTCTTGGGAAGCACGACGGTACATTCTTCCCCTTAAATGGCATGATAATAAAGCAAAAAAATTTGAATTTCCCGCCTATAGTATTCATTACAAAGGCACGTTGGGTGAAGAATAAAGCATCTACCCGAGCAAAATGCTAAGGACTATCTCCATTCTACTCGGACAAGACATCTGCTCGAGTAGAATAGCGTCCGAGCACTCTGCCGAACAGAGTGCCAAGGACTGTCGGACAAGGCATCTGCCCAAGCAGAATGATGTCCGAGCACTCTGCCCGAGTAAAGTGCCAAGAAGTGTCTCTTCTCTTTTCGGACATATTTAACTACTGTTTTAGCTACTCCAGTGAAAGAGTGCTTTCGCCCGTTCCAGGACCGCTGACAAAAGCAGGGGACATTACGATATAACTAAAAATACGCCTCTAATAAGCGGATGACATGTGACAGTTATGACCCATAATCAACTCTGGGTCGCTACCGATTCGCCACTTGCTATATTGATCTTTGGATAGAATCCTAAAAGGATTCTAACTCAATCATCAGGGATGGTGACACGGTCCTCAAAGATCCTAACCTAATCCTGATTGGCCTGGTCCAAGGCCTAGCTGCCAAAACTTACCAACCTATTGGGAGTCTTTTCCTTACGACTATATAAAGGGGGCTACCCCAGGTATGTGAACAACTACACACCATATACACTGTGTTATATTGCTTTCTCAGAGTTTTACATTGTTATCTGCGCCCTAACTTAAGCATCAGAGAATTCCCCCGCCAGAACCCACCCCAACTGCAGTCACTTCTTGTTCTATTTTGCATGTCTATTCTTTAGTTGTGATTTCCGATCCAATTTTTATCAGCAACAATCCCTCTTAAAACTCATGGAGGCAGCACAAACTATCAATGCAGTCCAATTGATATAGTATTAGCATTTATGGGGTGAAGTGTGCCAATTGATACCCCAGGGGGTTAAATAAGACCATAGTTATCAGAATCGCAAAGGACCGGTCTATCAGATTGTGACCTCGTGCTTCAACAATTCGCTTCGGGACATGCCCAAAATTGCTAGTGGGCTAGACAAAACCACTCCAAACCGGACATATCCTTCGTGATCCGAACCAAGCTGGGCAGTTGACTCCTGAATCTGGCTGGACACCCCTACAACTTAATGAGGAAAGCTCGGATGCCCAGCTTAGGAGGCATGAAAAATCTTGCTCGGACAACATGGTTTTCCTACTATAAGAGACCATCATATTTACTATGTTTAAAACTAATGAATTAACTATAGTTTCTCTTTTTTGGAGTATTTAATTGTAATCCAGTTGAACCACCGGTCAAACCAATGAACTGTGACCCGGTGCCTTTGTCAGTTAAATGTCCGGTCTGGTTCTGATAACTATGAATAAGACTACCATGCAAACCACAAAGGGTTATAGTTTGCAATTTACCCTAAAATAAATCCCGTGAATGAAAAGCACCATGAATTATACACAAGGTTTTACCATATGCTAGAAATTCAAAATACCAGGGTCAGGGTCTCTTGCATTGACCCGTCTTTGAAAATTCTTCACTTCCCTGTTTCTAGTTTGAACCCCTTTTTCACAAGATCAACTCCAACCAATTTACGATGAGCTGCAACCCGTCCTTTCGTAATAAAATTTGCTACTAAAATCATTATGATAAGTCTGTGTCACACCACCAAATCCACCTCACTGGTCCATAAACTCACGTTTGCTCCATATAAGGATTTGCAAACAGTAAATTATAACTCGTAAAGAAGAGACATTCCTCTCCTCCCTTTTGCCAAATTTAGAGCTTGAGGATCCTTCCAGATGCATCAACCAGGATGTAACCTCAGCGTCTGCTAATAGGCTTGTCACCTGATCATATAGGACTACAATTCGGTAACTTTTCAATGGATGAGGACGATTGATATTCAAATTGAGTTGGATTTCAGAGGATGGACTGTTTGTCCATGCTAAAACAGAATAATCAGCAAAGTCTCAGTTCTTTTAACACAATGGCATAAGATCAGGTGCAAACGGGTTTGAAGTACACTAGTTTGGCATGTGGATGACACAACGCAAACACTTCCCAGCTGTCATCAGATCAAAAGCTTTGTTGATTTCCTCAAATGGTAGGTTATGTGTTACGAACTCGTCAATCTGGAGTTCCTGTAGGAAGAAATCAGATCATCAATCACCTCAACATAAAAAAAAAAAAGCGCAACGCAATTATCGATAAAAAGAAATTTGACTCCTAACAATAATCAAACAAGGAAAAACATGGGCAACTGCATTTATAGATATGGGAAAATGAATATGAGAAACCTTGTCTAAGGATACACAGCTCCAAACAAATTATCTAGTCTTGTACTCTCTTGGTCGCCACTAAGCTAACCATCACCCGCACCATACAGAAACCACGGCCCACGTAAACACAAAGCCACTAAGATGAACTCCATCCACCACTAAATTCAAATTGACTGACACCGTCACTTATCTAAATCAAAACATGGTCAGCCTTTCAATGTAATTGGGCAGATTTTTGCGACTAAAAATTCACCGCCACTGCTAGGTTTTAGAATGCAGGGGGTATCAATGGGGGCATCGATGGAATGGTTGGTGGTGGATCATTCTCGGAAGTGGTCCTTATGGAGCCGTTCCGAACCTTGGGTGGAATGGGCTCCCACTTAACCAAATTCTCTACATTACTTGATAGAAATCAGTCACAAATCCATTCCCACACACTTTGATTTGGGTCTTGGGCTTAAAATCACTTGAATCTTCTAGGCTTAGCACGTCCACGCGCATATCACGCCGGTCTAGTGATTTAAAGCCAAATGGAGGTAAACATGCCAGGAGAGAGTTTGCACAGGTAAGGGGAGTTCAAAGATGCGCCGACAACTTCCATAAGGGTCTGTTCGGTAAAACTGAAATTTAAGTGCTAAAAACTTAAACGCTTAATTCGTAAAACTGAAAACGCAACTAAATTTTAACCACTGAAAAAAAAAAGTTAACCTGTCTGATAACCAAAAACATGTCTGAAAATTGTTCCATTTCATAAATTTATCCATTTTACCATCATTATACATTTATGTGTATATCTTGTAACTTTTTTAAAGCCAAAACGGTGTTGGTTGTAGTTATATTGGTGGTGATAATGGTGGTTTTGGTGCGTGAAGATATGGTGCTAGCAATTGTGGTGCTGGTGATAAGCGACATCATGGCGGTCGTGGCGGCAGCTGTGGTGTGGTGGATATGAACTATGAAGATGTTTTTGGCAGATGTGCATGAGTTAGTGGTGGTGGCAGTAATGGTGGTGGAGATGACGGCGTCATTGTGGGGGTGATGGTGTTGGTGGTGTAGTGGCGGTGGGTAGGCCATGATAATTGTGGTGGTGACGGTGGCTTTAGTGCAGTGGAGGTGGTGTTGGCAGCAATTTGATTGTGGCCGTATCATCGTGGTAATTATTCTTTTACATAAAATTTTGTTCACTAACTTTTGACGATCTATCTCGCTTAAATTTTTTTAAGTAATAATTATTAAGAAAGTCCATCCTGACTTAAAAACTTTTATCTATATTTGGCAGGAAATAATTTTTTAAGTGTTATATGATTAAGTGTTATGAAATGCACTTAGTTGAACATCATTGAAGATTTTGAGTTTTAAGTGCTAAACTGCATTATCAAAGACACTGTTCTGTAATACCTACTCTAACAATTCCGGCATACCCGGGCTGTGTAGATATTACCGCTTACGAGGATAACAGCGAGATGGTGTGCTTTTACCACAACAGGAAACGAGTGGCAAGGAGAGTGCAAAGTCTAATGTTATCAACAATCATAAGCTCAAACCCCAAGGCGGTTACCATAAATGCTCTTACCTTCCGTAAGTACATGCCCACTAGTTGAGGAAGATCAGATTTTGGCTTCCATCCTCCAAATAGAGATCCTCTCAACGTTCTCCCCGAAAGGAATAACCCATAGTGAGCTGCTATCTCTGGCTTTGTGTTTGGTACACCAAGGGTAACAGCCAATCCCCAACCCTTTTACAATGAAAAAAGGGACGAGTATAACATTAGAAAACGACCGGAGAAAGTCATTGTAAAGCAAAGAAAGGATCAGGGAAATTTTAGTCATTACATCACAGCAAGACTGTAAAGCCGTGGTTATCATTCCAGTATCTCCTATACATTCAAATGAGTAGTCAGCACCCCCATCAGTGATGTTTTTAATGACCTGAAACAAACTCCGCAACCAATTTAGAAAGAGTGGAAGTCATGACGATAACCAATTTCAGTCTTAAGAAAGGTAAGGTGGGAATGTGTTCAACTCGTGCAAGACACGGTCTGTTAATTTTCTTTTCTGCAATAGGAAGATACCATTTGTTATTTTTTTTTTCCATTTTAATTGTGATCGTTCATATGCTTTATGTTTTCTTCTATAGTCAATAACGAATATAGCAGCATAAATATTACATGAACCCCTTTGAATGAGTTTCTTCTTTCTAGTTCTATTTTAGTCGATATAAGAATGGTGTCATGTTTTGGTTCTTCCTTTGAAGAGAGTAATTCAATTGGGTTGACGAATATTGACCAAATTTGTAAGCATAAGGACATGCAATGACTGAGTTATAATTAAATACAGTGCTGCCGACCCAACATGAAAGAACAAGAAAAACAGGAATGGAGAGTGGAAACGACATTCTTCGTGTCCGGACTTCCTCCCGAAAATCAGAATTTTAATTACTGTGAATTAGAATGGAAACTAAACATTTTTGTCCTCCCATCCTTGCCAAAACATTATTATTCTGCCTTAGCTGAATTAGATGAAATACCTGTTGAATTGGTTCATTGCAGTCATTTGGGTTGATAAAATCTGTAATTCCAAAGACCTTTGCTGCACAGCAACGGAAGAATGTGAACAAATTTAAAATTTTTGAGATGAAATAAATCAGCCGAAATTTAAAAGAGCAATAAACAGACCTTTTTCGCTCTTTTCAGGATTAGTGTCCACGCCAATTATACGCGAAGCTCCCCTCATTTTGGCCCCTTGTGCCACCTTATCATACAAGAAGACGTAAATGATCAAATTTAATCTGTCAAGGTGGCTAACAATTACGTCTGTGGCATAAACTTACTGAAAGGCCTACAGTTCCCAGACCAAATATGACAACTGTTGATCCTTCAGATACATTAGCAACCTTCCACGCTGCACCAAGACCTGATAAAATTTGCAATAATGAGGCAGAACACCAAAAACAACAAAATCTTTTTCAACGACAAATATGGAACGATGCAATATGCTCCATTCTATTTCAGCAAGTCAAAACATGAAAAGAATTGTTTCCTTATGCCCCTCAATGAAGTGAGTGCATACAACATAATTAGGAGTCTTCGTGTATTGCTTTAAAGCTTAAGTGAGCTTCTGGTACATACGAAGGAAAAGACAAGAATACAGAAGAAAACCGTAAGCCATTTCACTGATTCACTTTAAGTTTCATTATCATTGGCAATCTTTGATATTAATTAATACTCTGTCCCCAGATGAGTGATCGCCCCTCCTTTTTTTAGGGCTATACCCTGACTGAACACTCTTGTAAGAGAATCATCTAGGATGCAGTAAGTACTCCCGTGATATCATGCTTATTGTGTTTGGCAAAATGCATGCACTAGGATCACAGGATCTTAGACATTGGCAGAATGAACTCCTGCAACTCCATCCTCCAAACACAGAATAACCTGATAAACTGATCTGGTCTCTCAATTCAAATGGCATATTCACCATTAAATCAACTTGGGATGCAATTACAGTGCATAAGCCGGTTGTGTCTTGGTGACAAGTGGTGTGGTTCTCAGCATATATTCCTAGATACGCAGTCATTCTGTGAATGCTCTGTGGAAGATGTCTTAGAACTACCGATTGATTCAAGGAATGGAAGGTCGTAGTGGGGGGACACATGCTGGATCATTTTTTTATGGACGTCCTTTCTCTAGCAGTGGGGACACATATTGCAGAGGGTGGAAATCTCTGATAGTTTACAAGCTGGGAACAAATCATGCACTTTGTTATTTGAAAATTGCATGGTCAAGGTTCTCGTGCCAGATTTCGGAATTAGCAATGGCTGTCACAGTGAATGTAATCTGGAAGGAAAGAAACAGGAGCTTTTCAGAATTCTCAGAAGAACAGAGGGGGTTTAAAGATGACTGAGCAGTTGATCCAGTTTAGTGTTCTTAGCTTGAGGAGCTTGAAAAGGAACCATCAAAATGGGAATCTTTTTTTAGCTTGGGATATATCAACTAATTTTTGGAGTAAAATCTTTTCTTTCACCGTAAATAGTCTGTAAAATTGCCACAAACAGAGAGATTTGGGCTTGTCCCGGGTTCAGGATGTAACTGCAGAAGCTCTACAATGCACAAAGGACCTTTACCTGAAAAAGAAAAATGTATAGCGAGAAATATTCTTGGTGTTTGAGCGCCACATGGCAGGAACAAAGATTCTCACAGAGCCCAGTTGACTTAATTGCAGGGTTCATTGGGGTCAGCCGGACGACGAGATGAGGTGGATTGATGAAAATTTGGGTCACAAAGGTGACCATGTGGGCAGACTCGGCGAACAGGTGGGGGGACGAGTAGGCAGAGTCCTTAATGCTACAGCTTGCGGGCTGGGCAACGGCATAAAATTATCAGATCTTTGACAATTCCATTTCCTTAGTGACACATTCCCACCAACCATCACCAAGAAACCCAACCTGCATGCTGCACCTGATTGTAAGTTCTTTGAAGAATGACCTTTCCTCCTATCAGAAATCAAAGTGAAATGGAAAAAGAGGGATATGCTATTCCAACCCCTCTTTTCATGCTTTTCACCCCTTTGTTGCTACAGATGCTTTTCAGCGTCAATTCTTAACCTTTCAGCAACAAATGAAGGAGTGAATTAGCATATAAAGGGGTGGAAATAAACTCTCTGACAAAAATTTCTGCAACTTTTGTATTATGAAATTTTTGCATAAATTCTGAAACTGTATTTGCTAAAAGTTTCAAAACATTGATGGTATCTTATGATATGTGATACGATACAATAAGCAGTACATAGACCTGATTATTAGATACATATCACCCATTATTACCAGCAACAGGCCAAAACTATTCACCTCTCCCTAGCCATATCATCCACCAAAAGTAATTAAACAACATAACCATTTAGGAAAAACAAAGAACCATTTGACGATGACGACAACCAACTGGTTCTCCTTTAGTTTCAACCATGAGAATCCTTTGAAATGACAGTTCCAACTTCCAGAGCTGGCAAGGATTAAGCTTCTGCACTACTTCTGACATTGCCGGAGTGGAGACAGGTACAATTAACAGAAAACTTAAAGTCCAAGCTTATGATAAAAATGAAAAGCGTGGCACTCGTTTTTCTGGTGCTGGAGATATCATTGCCGCCGTTCCTTGAGGTTGTCACAGGTTTGGAGACATCGGTTTCTGGGGGTTTCACATGGAAAGATAAAAATCGGGCCTATGTTTAGAAATCAATGAAAAGAAGTTCAAAAGTGCAAAGTGAGAGTACATAACTTTGGGGTATTCTTAGGTGCCTTATAGGTTACAAATTAGTGATCTCTTTCTAGTTTTAGAAATTTTTTGTTTATTCTTTTTGTTTTTTTACCCTTTGTCTCCTCATCCCTATGTCTATACTCATTTCTCAATTTCAATGTTATCGTTTTTCTCCATCCTTCTTTATTCCATTCAGTTTTCTCTCCTCTGAGGTTCCACCAATCTCTCTCCTCTCCTTCACTACAAACATCACCGCCCCACAATATTTAAACATCAGTACCCATTATCATTACCCACATTCTTCACCCATTTTCAAAAATCAATTACCAAGTTTCTGAATGTTGATCCCTCACCTGATTTACTCCATTGCCATCAAATTACCAAGCTTTCTTCACCTAAAAACATGAAAACAAAAATTTCTGAAACTTGATCCGATCACAGATGATTCACCCAATTACCCAAAGTTTCTTCGGTGGGATCTTAAAGTGGAGTGGATCAACTCACGATCAAAACAAGGCTAAACACACATCTGAATATTTAGGGGTTAATTACATTGAACCTATACGAGGTTTGAGCACATGACATTCCACTGCATGAGGTTTAAAAAGTTACACTACCCTCACAATTCTAACCAAAAAAAAAAAGTTGAAAATGTTGCCTTGGGTTTTTCAGTACTGCGATAATATTTTTTCACACCAGTTTGCCACGGCACTGGCGCAACCCTCCCTCTTCCTCTTGGTCTCTCTTCTATTACCGCAGAAGCCACCAAGGGACGGAGCCATATTACAAACTCGACCATCAGTGAGTCCAGCATAGAGGTGAATCATTGCTGAGATAATACCCACGACAAAAGACGAGCAAGCACAACGCGGAGGCAACCATGGAGATCTTTGGTGATTGAGAGAGATAAATAATAACTCGAGATAGGGGTGGTGGTTGTATTTGTCTGCAACCGTGGAGATCTCCCGTAGTTGTGACAGGCCCAATTATGATTGTTGTGATTTGAGCAATTCCTGGTGAGAATTCGATTAAAGCTACAACATTTTGAGAGATCACCGGTTCTGTACATATGTGTTAGTGAGAGAAAGGAAATGGGTGAAAAAGAGAGGGAAATTATATTAAGTTGTAAGGGAGTAGAGGAGATTTGCTGGCAGCCACGAAAATCTCACATAGTTTTGTATTGGTGATAGAGAGGAAATGAGTGCAAATCACTGTTTGCACAATGAGACGGAGAACAATGTTTAATTTGCGCGGTTCAAATATTTTATTTTTTTTTTTTGTGGGGGGGGCGGGGGGGGGGGGGGGAGTGGGGACAAAATTGTGGATTGAGCAACTCGCAAGGGCATTAAGGACAAACCAAAATAAGGATGGGGTTGGATGTGATAATATATCAAACTACATTTGGGTGAGTGTAATTTTAAAAGGTCATATAGCTGGTACTATTAAACGTCAAGCAAGTTCACTCTAATTAATACAATGTTTTGTAGTTCAACTCATGAAAAGCATGTTGCGGCCTAGTCGGTTGGACAGGCAATGCTGTGGTGGACAGGCAATGCGGTGGTCGAGTAGGCGGACACCTAGGCAAAGGGAGATCAAGTAGGTGGATGCCGGGGTGATGCAATGGTTAAGTAGCGGAGCCTAGCGGAACGGGCGGCAGTCCGACTCGAGGGGGCACTGGCCAAAGCATTCACCTGCTTCTTCCACCATTAATCTTTAATAAATCGTCAATTATTTCATCTTTCATAAGGCATATGATCTCAACATTCTTGTACTGAAATCATCAATTATTCAGTCTTCAATTTCCTGCCAAGAGTTTATGTTGAGGAAAGGGAGATTATGCCATGGCGGTGATGCGTTTGGAGGCAGATCTGTGACGAGGTGGTGAAGGGGAAGGGGTCTGTTAGGGATTTTGAAGGTGAAGAAAGTGATGATCGTGATAGTCTCAATGGGTCAATCAGAAAGAGCGAGATCCTGAAAAAGAAAAATATATGTTGCGGCAATAATGGTGGAGCCCCGCCCCGTCAAAGTAGTAAAAAAAAAGAGTAATCTTTGATGGTAGGACAAGATATTTCAGTGTGTCGCTTTGTTTGATGAGGGGAGGATTGGAAAGACTCAGTGCTTTGACTTGATTCTTGAACTCTGTGAAAAGTCAAAAGAGATCACTTATTTAAGGATGGAGGGAGTAATATAGTACACGAGAAACTCCTATAATGAAAACCAATGGAACTGATATGTAAAAGCTTTATTTCTTAAAGACAGTTTAACCACGTCTTATGCACTCCCCAACCCCACAAACGCGGCCAAACCATACATGAGTAAATCCAACACATCCAAGTTATTCCATCTCTTTAAAGTTGTCCCTTCAAATTAGTAGTCCTTTCTTTCTTAATGCAATTTCGTAGACAACTTTTCACTTCCAATTCAGACCCTTAATTTCTAGTCTGGTAGATGGACACCTTCTGGTATTTTAGGGAAAATGAGGAACATAACCCTAACCCTTGCTTGTAAACATGTATGTTACTTTAATGGATGTAACATAAAGAAAACAGTGTCTTATTAAAAGACCGAAGGGAGCAGGAAATGCTTAAATGGTGACTCCATTCCATGCGTCATTTCATGGGGAACCTCTAACTGGCTCTAATCCATTCCACTCGTTGATATCCCTTTGGTGCAATTGACACAATATATGGCATTCCTAGTCTATTAAAGGTTGATTGTGAGATTCAAAATGAGGCGATCGTCTACTTTCCACAGCAGGTTATAACTAGCAACCCAAAACTAATTTGAGTCGAGGGCAAGACAGCAAGCTTATACATGATTGTTTGGCTTAACGCGTCCAACGCGGAATATTCATCATCAAGAGAAACCTTTAACTTTACCGGTAAATGCAGATAGCAACCCAATCTCATACAACAGGGTTCTCAACTCTCTCCTATCCCAAGTGTTTCTACTTTGCTGAATCTTTCATCCACTAAAACTAAACCAAGTATAGAAATCCATTACATCGTTTTACAACAGACCAGATATTTCTCTTTTCTTGCTTCCATCTAGCAGTAAAAGATCCAGCCATTCCAAGCTAAAAGGTCAAACAACATTACGGTCTTGAAGCCAACCTTAAAGGCAATAGTCAAGTCAAACTGCTCTATAGAGATACATCACCACAAAACGAGATTTGTGCGAACATGTATGTGTAATCATGTTTTAATGCAGGTATGCATGTTTACAAGTCATGAAATATATGCATGATTTTTTGCTTGTTCTTGACATGTCCTCACCTAGGCATCACCCATGGATCACGCAAATTGAAAAATAGAAGGTTGGGAAACCTCTGATATGAAAAATACCATGAACATAAAAAAACGCGTACCTGCTGCCACTCCACAACTAAGGAGGCATACTTTCTCGAGAGGGGCGATCGAGCTGACTTTGACGGCACATCCAGAGTGCACAACAGTATACTCACTGAAACTTGAAACCGCGCAATAATGATAAATGGGTTTCCCTTTAACAGAGAACCGTGTCTCCTGATCACTATGCATTACACCTCTCCGCTCCAACCCCAATACTTGGCAGATGTTGCTCTTTCCCGAGGTGCAGTGTCTGCACCTCTTACATTCTCCAATAAACAATGTAAGCACGTGGTCACCCTCTTCAAATTCAGTAACTCCTTGCCCGACACTCTCCACAATCCTGCAAAATTACTGCTGGAAGTTCAGAAACTAGTGTTGCAAGTTGCCTAAAAAAAAGGTATATGCATAAAAGAAAGCTGAGTTATTATATAAGAAAAAATAGGTGACAGTCCCAAACTTCATATGAACTCGCAGGCCAGTTGATCCTAAAAACACCTTAATTATGCCGTAACAATGTAGATCTCTCACACACCGCAATGTAAAAGAAAATCCATTCTGTGTCTTGGTACCTTCCCACTTCATCGATCAGACTTGGTGCTTTTGAGAACAGGAGATACCCAGTTTGTTACACACGCGTACCTCTTGCTGGGATAGGAACAAGGTTCTTTGCTGATCTTCGTCTTTTCTACCCTTAAGCTACCATCTTTGGCGCTAATCTCAAACCTGTAAGTGTCATAATGTCTCCTAATGTCTTGCTAAAGTTTGTTCCCTTCTTATTTTGTCTTTTAGGCCCATGATATTAATCTTCGAAATCCACAAAGTTATACAATAGTGCAGCAGACAATAAAATGCATCTGCAAGATTATACAAATAGAAAATCATTTTATCCATCAGGACACAAGCAGAGAGAGTTTATAAAAGTGACCCCGATGCTTCATGGCCAAAAATCCGAGGAAATATTGGAGGTTGTGCCTGCATAAACACACGCAAGTTATTAGACTTGAAATAGTAATTGTCTTCCAATGCACAAAAATTATTGTTAGCGATATTCCACGGAAGAGGGTTAACCAAAATAAAATAGAAAACTAATCTCTATTTTACTTCTATAGGAAACGCAAAAGAAGAAGAAAACAGTACGAAGAAACACAAAAGGAAAAAGATCGTGCCAATGTATTAAAATATTCAGTTACCTATGTGTTCCTAACCTATCTTGGTCAGACCCAAGGGCCCACTAGGGGTCCCGCTTCCCTCAAACACGTCGACAGATTCAACAGTCTTTTTTTCAACGCATCAAAGCGGTCAAAGTGGGAGCGCCCAAGTCATGTGCATTTTTCGCTTCGTGCGCGACTTAGGCACCAATTATTTCACGTTAACGTGACTCACGGTAGCGCGATCGTCACGCCGCGACCACCCGAACACCTTTTCATCAAAAACATCAACCGACAGCGCAACTGGAGCGACGGAGTCAAGGGGCAAAGGCCTTGGCCAACCCCATGGGGGGTCGGCCTCGGCCTCTATGGGGGGTCGGCCTCGGCCTCTATGGGGGGTCGGCCTCGGCCTCTATGGGGGGTCGGCCTCGGCCTCTATGGGGGGTCGGCCTCGGCCTCTATGGGGGGTCGGCCTTGGCCTTCCCCCCTCGGTTGTTCACCTTTCGCGCAAAGTCCTTTCCGCGCTTTGTTAGCTTCGTATGTGACTTTGGCACCTTGTTCGTCGCATGGATACGACTCACGGCAACACGTTCGTCGTAACGCAACTTCCGGATTTGTTATTGCCCATCAAAACACCTACAGTAGGCGTGCCCGAAGTTCACCGAAAAGGGGAGTGGCCTTGGCCTCCCTTCATGGGAGTTGGCCATTGGCCTTGGCCACCCCCTAGGGTCGGCCTCGGCCTCACCGGGGGTGTGGCCTTGGTCTTCCCCCCATTTTTTGGCCTATGGCCTCCCCCCCCCCCCCCCCCCGTGCACACTTGTTTTCTCGAGTCTTTGCACCTCCGCGATGTTTACGGACGTTCGTACATCAACCTCGGGACGTCCGTCCGTCACTCGCGACCGCGTACCACTCCTGCAGTGTCTGTCGCCCAAAGTCGCGCACTACCGCCAAATGACCCATCGTCGATGACCACGTATCATCATCCCCGACTTTGTCATTACTAAACATCGCACTTATTATCTTGGTATAACATGCATGCTTGGCTCACGCCCCGTCTCCGGGACACCCAACGAGCGTCCGTGCGCCGTCTCCGCGACATTCGTCGCCGCGCCCATGCGCCCCTTTCATGATACGTGCCCCCGGCACCGAGTATTGCTCAGCGACGTTCGTCGCCACGCCTGTGAGCCATTTTCATGATACATGCTCCCGACACCAGGTATTGTCTCCACGACGTTCGCGCAGCCCCCGTGCGCCACTTCCATAACATGTGCCCCAGGCACTAGGTATTGCCTCATGCCGCGCCCATGCACTACAATCAATGTCTTGTGTTGTAGGCACAGCGTCCATGCGCCACAATCATATTACATACCTCCAGGGGGCTCTGCTTATGGTGCTCCGGCACAAGGACCCTTCACAGCGGGATAGGCTCGTTACCACAAAGCTATCGCCGTCTGGGGTGACTTACATGACGCTAGGCATTGAGCTGCGACCATGTCCACTCATGTTATCGGTGATTGTCGGTGCCCCCAGGACGATGACCCTCGGGTCGCTCCAAGACGGGAGCAGGTCTTTGGAGGGCATCGAGCCTAGTCCGCCTTGCAGTTGGCTACAGGGGCAACCCTCACCGTTGTCAGGTTCTCTACGCGTCTCTTGACGTACCTTGTGGGATTCAGTAAGGACTTGGACCTGTGGCTGAGGCAACGGGCTTACTCTGATCATGCTATCATGGTGTCTTCAGTCTTCTCAGACAGGTAAAGCGACGCTGTGTGGGGCAGGTAACGTGAATTTGGGAACTGGCAGTCCAACAGAGAACCGGTATTTTGGGACCCCCTGGTGACGTGTCACTCCCAGGAGACGACATGTGGCATTTTATGACACAGTCATACCTTTGCCTATAAATAGTGGACTTTATGACTCAAAAAAGGACTTCTGATTCATTCTCACAAAATCATTTTCTCACTCTAGAATTTGAGAGCTCTTGGATTCTAGAGAGAGAAACACAACTTGGACATAACTTTGGACCGTAGCATTGGACCCCGACTTGGACTGTTGACTGTAGACCCTGTTTGTCTCTGCCTTGTCTCTGCAGCACTGCCACTCCTCACAGCCTGACTGGAAAGCCTTGCTCTCTGCCCTTACTCCGCCCTCACTGTCTCTCACTTTGCATATTTGGAAGCTGACTCGGACTGCAGCCTTTGTGGCACCTCCACGTAGGTACAAACCCACTTTCCTTGGCATCATTATGTGTTACTCTTCGCATTTTTTTCACGAGGAAGCTACAATTCAAATTCTCATCCTAATTTACAGAAAGTGTTTGAGATTAGAATTGGGCAAGTTAACGAGGATTAGTGCGATGTGCCAATAAGGAAATTACGTGAGAGGTTGTAATAGTGCCAATTTGGGGTTCTTTCTACTTCTGCCTTTGTGTCATTCTCTTTTGAGCAAGCTCCCATCTTAAAAATTAAGAATCTAATAACACAATATAGCCCAAGGAAGGGGAGGGGCGCATGATTCTACGGCTTGATACATGGGACAAACTTATTTTAATCCTTATCTAACAGCCCCAAAAGTTGGTGCAGCACTGCTGTTGATTTTCCCCATTATGGAGTACTTATATCATATTGTCCAACCATTGGCGTAACCCTCTAAGGGTTATCAAATCCTAGACTTCTTTGAGCACTACTAATAGTAACTTACGAGGAAATTATTCCACAACAATGAAGCGTACGTACTAACTACTAAATGCAGACGACGGTCATCAATGGCTAGATTTCTTCAATTTTAATTGCTGACGCTCTTTATATTCCCGAACAAAGCAAAGCATAGTGTCACGGACAGAACTTTCTCGCTACGTCGAACCGTGCTGCACTTAGCTAGTGAGCCCCCTTGCTCGTGCTAAGTCAGCCTTCCACTCGGGTTGGGCGATGCTAGAGCTTCAAAAGAACAAAGAAGAACACAAGAGAGAGTTTGGAGAATGTATGCTTGTATTGCTTGATTACAAGAATACTTGTGTGCTTTGGCCAAGTGAGGCCTTGGCTATTTATACTAGTCCACCTCTCGACGGACGGTGGAGATACATTCGATCCTACGGATCATATTCTGCTTCTAGAATTCTCTAGCTATTTACATGGTTCTCTACCATTCTAGAATATTCTTGATCTATCTCTTATGTACAAGAAAAGTATAGAATATTCTGGAGACTTTGCCCAGTCATCGCCTCATAAGCGTCCTCGTAGGCGTCCAGTAGGCGCCTGCATGGCGTTACTTCTAAAGTTAGCCTCCATATCAAAAATTGCGGGACATTCTCCCCCACCTAATCTCGCGACGCCCTCATCGCAACTTCCTCGCGGTATCGGTCTACGATGTCTTGGAACTGCCAAAGATCATTTGCTGATTCCCATGTAGCTTCTCTCTCTGGCAATCCCTTCCACTTCACTAAGTAGTGCCGCGTTGGTGGAACACCTCGTCTTCGTTCGAGCCTGTCGCTAAGCACGTACTCGGCCTCCTTGTCATAGGACTTCACCACCGCTGTTGGTGCCCTATGACTCTCTCTACGGCTTGGGTCTTCCTTGTCGTCATAATGAGGCTTTAGTAAACTGACATGGAAGACCGGGTGAATCTTCAACTTTGGCGGCAACTCCAACCGATAGGATGCTTTCCCAATTTTTGCCATGATGGGAAAGGGTCCTTCGTACTTTCGAATCAGCCCTTTGTGTACTTTCCTGAAGGACTTAAACTGTTGCGGAAGCAGCTTTAACATCACCATGTCCCCAAGGTTGTACTCTTTCGGCCGCCGCCTCTTGTCTGCCCACTTCTTCATCTTGCGCCCGGCCTTGTCAAGGTAAGAGCGGGCCACGTCTGCTTGCTCGTTCCATGACCTTGCCACTTGCGCCGCCAATGGGCTTCTCCCCTTGTAGTCACCCGCCAATGTAAGGGGAGTGAGCGGTTGTTGCCCTATGGCAATCTCAAAAGGACTTTGGTTTGTGGCCTCGCTCCTCATCAAATGTACGAAAACTGAGCCACGTCCAAAAGTCTCGCCCAATCTGTCTGGTTGGCACTAACAAAGTGCCGCAAGTAACACTCAAGTAGAGCATTCACCCGTTCCGTCTGTCCATCAGTTTGAGGGTGAAAGCTCGTTGAGAAGTGCAGCTCCGAGCCAAGGAGTTTGAACAACTCCGTCCAAAACTTACCCGTAAACCTTGGGTCTCGGTCGCTCACTATAACCTTCGGTAGCCCCCAATACTTCACCACGTTCTTCAGAAATAGCCGAGCTGCTTCCTCCGCTGTGCAGTCGGCTGGGGATGCTACAAATGTTGCGTACTTGGAAAACCGGTCCACCACAACCATAATCGAGCCACATCCCTCCGATTTTGGCAAGCATGTAATGAAGTCCATGCTTACACTCTCCCACGGATGTGCGGGGATAGGCAAAGGCTCGAGTAATCCCGCTGGCAATTGGTTTTCCACCTTGTCTTGTTGGCACATAAGACAAGTCTTCACGCACGCCTCCACTTCGTCCTTCATTTGGGGCCAGTAGTATGACGCCTCCACTAAGGCGTATGTCCGTCGTTGCCCCGGATGACCTGCCCATGGAGTGTCGTGACACTCTCGAATGATCTTCCTCCTCAAGTTATTCCACTTGGGAACATACACCCGTTAGCCCTTCGTATAGAGAAGGCCGTCTTCTACCCAAAATCGTTGGGTTTGCCCATTCTCCGCAAGCTTGAGGAGTTGTCTGGCTAAGGGATCATGCTCCATTCCTTCCTTGATTTGCTCTAGGATGTCTCCCTTTGCCTCCGACATAGCCGCCAATTCTGCCTTCCGACTTAAGGCATCCGCTACCAAGTTGGCCTTGCCCGGCTTGTACTCCATCACGTAGTCGAACTCGGCCAAGAAATCTTGCCACCTAGCTTGCTTCGGACTCAACTTCCTTTGAGGTTGGAAGTAGCTAGTAGCTATATTGTCGGTCTTGATCAAGAACCGACTCCCCAACAGGTAGTGCCTCCACGTGCGTAGGTAATGAACCACTACGGTCATCTCCTTCTCTTGCACCGTGTACCTCCGCTCGGTGTCATTTAACTTGCGGCTCTCGAACGCTATTGGATGCCCCTCTTGCATCAATACTCCTCCAATTGCAAAGTCGGATGCATCCGTTTGTAGCTCGAACACCTTCGTGTGATCGGGAAGAGCTAGAACTGGCTCTTCCGTCACTGCCTCCTTCAACCCCTCGAAGGCAGTTTGGCACCTCTTGGACCATTCCCATGCTTTGCCCTTCTTGAGTAGGTCCGTCAATGGGGCTGCCTTTGCTGAGTAGCCCTTGATAAACCGCCGATAATAATTAGCTAGGCCAAGAAATGACCGTAGCTCAGAGACCTTTGTGGGCACCTCCCACTCCTTGATCGCCTTCACCTTCTCTTCATCCATCTGAAGCGTTCCGCCCTTGATGATGTGACCAAGGAAGTGCACCTCTTCCTTGGCGAACGAGCACTTCTCCAGCTTGACACCAAGCTCGTTGTCTCGCAACACCTTGAACACCGTCTTGAGATGCTCCACGTGTTCCTCCAATGTGTTGCTATATACCACAATGTCGTCGAGATAGACCACCAAGAAACGATCAAGGTAAGGATGGAATATCTTGTTCATGAGTGTGCAAAACGTGGCTGGGGCGTTGGTCAAGCCGAACGGCATGACCAAGAACTCGAACGCTCCATATCTTGTGACACATGTGGTATTCGGTTCATCTCCTTCGGCTATGCGAACTTGATAATACCCCGACCTTAAATCCAGTTTGGTGAAGAACTTGGCCCTCCCAAGTTGGTCGAAAAGATCCGCGATCAATGGAATTGGATACTTGTTCTTCACTATAACCTTGTTAAGAGCCCGATAGTCGATACACATTTGCAACGAACCATCATGCTTCTTTTGGAATAATACTGGCGCTCCGTACGGTGCTTTGGAAGGTTGGATATACCCTGCCTCCCTTAGCTCGGTCAGTTGTCTCCGCAACTCTTCCAACTTTGGCGGTGCCATTCTATAGGGTGCCATTGATGGTGGCTTGGCCCCCGGCTCAAGCTCGATTTGATGATCCACCTCCCTCCTAGGTGGAAGCCGCTTCGGCAGCTCGGGCGGCATCACGTCCTTGTTTGCCCCAAGGACTTCCTCGATCTCCCTCGGTAGTGGTTCGGTTGAGTCCCCCACATGGTCTTCCATCTTTAGGGCCGCCAAGTAGGTTGCCTCTCCTTTCTTGACTCCCTTCACAATTTGCATTGCCGATAGCTGCATGGAGGCTAGAGTCTTGGTGCTAGACGTCCCCGCCGACATAGGCACCACACACGACGCTCCTTTTTCCATGATATGCACTGCATTGCTGTAAGGCGACACAAAGGCATTCACTTGCCTCAAGAAGTCAAGGCCTATCACGACCTTGAAGTCATCCATTGGGGCCACCGAGAAATCCACTAAGCCCCTCCACGAACCAAGGCACGTCTCCACTTGTCGTGCCGCACCTTGTAGAGGCTTTGCGTTGGTGTTGACGGACTTTAGCCATCCTCCGCCGCTAACCACTTTGAGGCCTAGCCGCTTGGCCTCTTCCATTGTGATGAAGTTGTGGGTTGCCCCCGTATCAACCATCACTTGCGTGGGCTTCCCGTTTAACCTAGCCTCCACATAGAGCAACCCCTTGCCCGTAGAAGCTTGGCCCTCTCCCGTCGGAACCTTCGCCACGGCTTTGGCATGAAGTGCATTGAGGATTTGGAGCGAGCCCATGTGCACAGCTCCATTATTGGGCTCTTCGTCCTCCTTGACCAAGGCATTTAACTTGCCTTGTCGTGGGCAATCCCTTGCCCAATGCGGCCCTCCGCAGAAGAAGCATCTGTCCTTGGGCTTACTCTTGGCTTGCCTCTCCTCTAGCTTGCCATGGCCTTCGGACTTGCTGGTGCCGGCTTAATTATTCCACTTGTTCCATGCCTTGGGTTTGTCTCCCCCACCTTTGGCGTGGTTACCTTTCGAAGCCACTTATGTATTCTTCCCCTTCGAGGAGTCCCCCACTCTTGCATACTCCATTAACGACTCCGCCACCGCTATGGCCTCATCAATGTCCTTCACGCCTCGGCGTTGAAGTTCTTGCTTAGCCCAATTTTGGAGGCCGTCAACGAAGTTGAAGAGGAGGTCTTCTTCCGTCATGTTGGGAATGTGGAGCATGAGAGTAGTGAACTCCTTCACGTAATCATGGATGCTACTCTTATGCTTCAACTCCCTCAATTTCTTCCTTGCTTCGTAGGTAACGTTCTCGGGGTAGAACTGCCTCTTGATCTCCTTCTTGAACACATCCCAAGTGTCTATGGTGCATAGACCCTTCTCGATATCATTGTGCTTCCTACGCCACCATAGAGTAGCTGTGTCGGTGAGATAGAGGGTAGCAGTCCTTACCTTAGCCTTTTCATCCGTAATGCTAGCACCTTCAAAGTAGCGCTCCATATGCCATATGAAGTTATCTAGCTCTTTCGCATCCCGTTTGCCGCCAAATTCCTTCGGCTTTGGCGCGTCCACCCTTGGACTATGAGTGACGACGGCTCCACCCGCAATGGCCCTCTTGCACATGGCCGTTTCTTGCCTCGTCTCCTCCACGCCAACTTTAACTACATCGAGTTGTTCTTGAAGATTCGCGAATAACTCCATGAATCGAGTGCACAGTTCATCTTGACCCATCACGGCCTTCTTGAGGGACTCGAGCTCCTCCAACACATGATCCTCCAAGGTTTGGAGGTTTTGCTCGACATAGCCCAAGCGGTCTTTCACATCGCCCATGGTTTCCTCCAAGACACACGTTCGTTCATCCAAGGAAACTATTGTCTCTTGACTTGCTTTGGCCACGACCACCCTTCTTCCCACCGATGGGTGGTAGTGGATCTCGCCCACGTTCCGCAACGACATTCTCCTCGGTAACTCCGGATGCTCCAACGTTAGTATCCTTGCCTGCCATGGTTGCTCCTTGCTTGGCACGACCCCTCGTAACCAGGCTCTGATACCACCTGTCACGGACCGAACTTTCTCGCTACGTCGAACCGTGCGGCACTTAGCTAGTGAGCCCTCTTGCTCGTGCTCCCTCTTGCTCGTGCTAAGTCAGCCTTCCACTCGGGCTGGGCGATGCTAGAGCTTCAAAAGAACAAAGAAGAACACAAGAGAGAGTTTGGCAAATGTATGCTTGTATTGCTTGATTATAAGAATACTTGTGTGCTTTGGCCAAGTGAGGCCTTGGCTATTTATACTAGTCCACCTCTCGACGGACGGTGGAGATACATTCGATCCTACGGATCATATTCTGCTTCTAGAATTCTCTAGCTATTTACATGGTTCTCTACCATTCTAGAATATTCTTGATCTATCTCTTATGTACAAGAAGAGTATAGAATATTCTGGAGACTTTGCCCAGTCATCGCCTCATAAGCGTCCTCGTAAGCGTCCAGTAGGCGCCTGCGTGGCGTTACTTCTAAAGTTAGCCTCCATATCAAAAATTGCGGGACAATAGGCACTAACTACTAAGTATGTGTCTGGGCGTGTATGCAAATGCATGAATATTATTTGTGCAGAAAATGGGAGCTATTGGAAAACCGATAATTACAGGATTAAACACCACATTTGACCAAAAGCTTTAACCATTTGGTCTTTGGCCCAGACATTATGTGTCCTTCCTCTTTACTACACTTACCTGATGTGGGACATCCACCTCATACAGACGTAAATGCGTGGGACATGGGTAAAAAGGCTAAGATTGTCAAGTACTCAAGTTCCTTGAGGTGGCAACTTGTACAAACTGCGCCCTTTCTCGTCGAGATTTACCGCAACCCCATCAAGATCCTACATGTAACTGTACTCAATCGTGGGAGCCACTTCAACCGCAACATTTTAGTTTGTCCTAGTCATGCCATCATAAACCATACATACGCAGGATGAAACCCAGACTTAAATCACGCTCAAGCCATTCGTTTTTTGGCTCATCTATGTAATTAAGCACCACACGCGTACATTGGTGATATCCATTTTCAGCAAATGTTCTCAAGTCCGTTTAGGTCACGTCTTCAATGTGGGCAGACACATTGTAACTAGTTGAATGTCTAGGAGATATTCACCAGGTATTAGATCAAGCTTTCACAACGCTTTCAGGTCCAGTTTGGTTCACCATTTACAGGTAATTAAGGGCGTAATCGATCCAGTAAAATAAAGCAATTGTTGTAAAGTTTAGCCCATAATAGCCATTACAATGTCATCCCAGACATGCCCAATGGAGGCTTCTCCGTTTTATCACCAACATTCGGAATTAATTCCTTTGATCTTCTCAAATATCATCACTATTATTTAACATTCTTAACAGATATACGCGCACACACACAAACAAACACATCCACAACACACAACCACCAAATGTATAATGCCACGTTTAAGTTTGTTTATCATATAAGAAAAAAGATAAATAACATTTATATTTTGAGCTTTCTAAATATCTTAATAAAATATAGATAAAAGCGTATCATGGGGGGAGATTATAACATTCATTCGTTAAACCAGACACTCGGGCATAAATACAATTACATTGTTGATATAATCTCCGGAGATGAACCAAACACGTTCACTACATAGACGATTCCGATTGCCATTACTATTACGATCACGGTGACACAATGATTTAAACCGCAAAGAAAGTGGGCCCTAAAGCATTAGACTATCGAGGACTTGTATTTAACAATGTGCTGGAGAACAAGTCTGTGGTACTCAGTGACAAGTTATTTGTGGCACGATTCTGAAACCAGATCATTCTTACTAACGGAGGGCACTCTTTGTGATTTCACATCAATACTAAAGCGATTTTGTTTAGAGTGCTATGCGACATGCCACATGCACTGGTTTTGACTAGTCATTACTGGCATTTCAGCCAATCCGCTACAAAATGCCGCAACATCAAAGCCAAAGAATTTGTTTGAAAAAGGATTAAAAAAGGCACCAGGAAAAAAAAGACAAGAAAATAGGCAGCCAAAATTACCTGAGCGAGCCAAGAGGTGATGTCACTCCGACAGAGGGAGGTGCAGACCACCTTGAGGCGAATCTCCATGGGTTGGGGCGGACTCACCTGCACCTCCTCCATTACCAGTGCCTCTCCCGCTCCCCATGCCACCGCAGCTTCACATTTTACACACACAATTAACAGAAAAAAAAAAAAGATCACTCACTCACCCTTTACATCATGGTAATTGAAGAGAGAAATCAACAGCAGCAACAGTGCATAAACCTTTGCAGGTAATGACTCCTTGGTGTTTGGTTGATGCTGAACGCGAAGACGACGACATCGTCCAATCTGATGGAATTCTGGCTGCGGTTTGCAATGTGTAACCAGGCAGATAGCATAGATGACTGGTTTTAGCCAGGCAGGGAAGCGCGGGGGTAGTTGAGAGCAGCCGAGGGAAGTTGATTCGGTTGGTAGGTAGTTGGTGGGTACGCTGCGTCTCATTGTCTCTACAACCGCTATTTGTTACAAAATTGACCCATTTCAACCGAGGTTCCCTCACTCGCATATATCTGCTATTTCATCTTCTTATAGATCTCCAAAATATAGTTTAGCAACAAATGGAGAGTGAAGAAGCATATGAATCGGTAGAAACAGCATTTTTGTTGTTTATTTAACCAATTTGCCTTAATTATTCTTTATTCCCTCGTTGGTCACTACCGTTGCAACTGCCATTGTCGTTGTGGTTCTTCACGGCTATTACATTGTACGCGCGTCTCAAATAAAAGCCTAATTGTAAGATTTCGTATGATTGTGATCTTAATGCTAATCACAATGGCTTGCATAATCTAACGCGAATACCAACACTAGAAAGATGGGCTTGTCATGGATTTCGATCCTTACCTTGTGTTCCAACCCGTATTTGATACCATTCACTTCTAATTACCTTTGTGAGCAGGTTTGGTTCACGCTAATTGTCTTCGAATAATTCAACAAACTAAAGTTCATTTATGCCTATTAAACTTGAATTCATTCGGTGCTGGACAAGTTGGATTACCATTTACTTTATGGGAAATTATATGTTGCTATGCTATAGAAAATTTTTCTAACATAATAGCACACACACATATATATATATATATATATATATATATATATATGTGTGTGTGTGTGTGTGTGTGTGACAACTGAGGAACAAAGAGAAAATCTAGGTTATTAAAATTGAAACGACATTATACATATTTACCCATAATAAGTCAATACATTCGGGATTGATACAAGTCTATCTATCTCTCTCTCTCTCTCTCTCTCTCTCTCTCTCTCTATATATATATATATATATATATATATATATATATATGGGAGCTGATCCGTTGAGAGCGCTAGCAAAATAGGAGATTTTGCAAACGCGATCCGGCCGTTCACGACCGATCTGTGGACGATTCAGATATTTTTTTTTACATTTTTTTAGCCCGTCCGCTATATTATGTAGCGGACGATTTTTTGACAAAAATATCATCCGACTTAAAAACAGCCCATCCGCTACATTATGTAGCGGACGTAATTTTCTGGCATTTTTTTCTCTCTCATTAATGCTCTAACTATCTCTCTCTCTCTCCCTCCCGCCCTTTTCTCTCATTCGCTACATTATGTAGCGAACAAGTTTTCAGAATTCTTGGCTCTTTTTACAGATCCAAACAGAGTTTACAAACTTCGAGTCAAGTTGCAACGTCTCAGATTGTGAAAAAGGCTACCCAGTTGCTACTCTAAGTTTCTGTGTTTTCCTTGCTTTTTGCTCATTCCTCGTGGTGCTCTTTCTTACTTTGTTCATTCAAGTTCTACTTCTCTGCATTTCCCTTCCAACTTCTGGCCCATTCGCTGGACAAAGGCTACATATTCCTTATCTGTAATGGAATTCTAATGTTCATTGCAAAGACATCCGGCTTGCTTAGTTCTCAGGAAGCCGAAAAGATGATGGGAAATGGTAATATTGGTATGCAAGCAGAGCCATCAGAGACGGAAGGATCCTTGTTAGAGGCAGAAGTTTCAAAGGAAAGTGATCATCATCACATGGCTGCTTTTGTGGGAGAAGAAGATGGTGAAAAAAAGAAGAAGAAGAAACTTAGGTACAAAAAGAGGTACTAACCAGGAAGATCTTCTCATGGCTTGACACGTGTGAGGATCAGTCGGTGGTGTACGTGTGCTTTGGGAGTCAAGCAGTGTTGACTAACCATCAGATGGAGGAGCTAGCTTCCGGGTTGGAAAAGAGTGGGGGCAAGTTCATCTGGAGGAGCTGGCGATTTCAGTCTTGTGATTAAGAGCTCGTCGCGGCGGCAGAAGAAGGCGACGGCGCACCACCGTAGAACGGGACCACGCAAGACGAAGCCATGGGATGTCCGCCGCGGGCCCCCGATACTATCGTTGAAGCTTCCTCTCCTCCGATGCCTCTCTCCTCCATGATAGCAGATCTGCCATCTTCAGAGAATGGGTACGAGGGAGAGGGAGAAGATGGAGAGGACGAGAGATGAGGAAGAGAGAGAAAATGAAAAGAGTTGTCTCTTTTCCAGATCTAACACATCGGGTCTTTTCAAAAAATTAATATTCATCCGCTACATAATGTAGCGAATAAAAGGAGAGAGAAAAAAAAATGTTAGAGCATTAATGAGAGAAAGAGAAAAAAATGTCAGAAAAGTCCGTCCGCTATATTATGTAACGGATGGGCTCGGATGGTATTTTTGTCAAAATCGTCCGCTACATAATATAGAGGACGGGCTAAAAAAACGTAAAAAAAAAAAAAAAGATCTGGACCGTCCACAGATCAGTCGTGAACGGCCAGATCGCGTTTGCAAGATCTCCTATTTTGCTAGCGCTCTCAACGGATCAGCTCCCTCTATATATATATAGAGTCGTGATCCATTAATAGCGCTAGCAAGTTGCTAGCGTTATTTGGCCGTCCGCAACACAATGTAGCGGACGATAATTTATCGTCAGCAACATTATGTTGCGGATGGTGAAAAAAATTGTTGTTGTGGCGCGCGATCTGCCTGCAATCTGGCAGTCCATTCTCGCCCGTGGATAGCCAGATCGAGCTAGCAACTTGGGTTAAGTTGATAACGCTATCAATGGATACGACCCATATATATATATATATATATATATATATATATATATATATATATATATATATATATATATATATATATATATATATATACTTGTATCAATCCCGAATGTATTGACTCATTATGGGTAAATATGTATAATGCCGTTTTAATTTTAATAACCTAGATTTTCTCTTTGTTCCTCAGCCGTCACCACCCCCGCAGTGCGCAGTGGTACTAACAATAGCAGTAGGGCACAACAACGCAGCGATAGTTGCTGGGCACAACAGTGGCGACGAGAAAGCTAGATCTTTGGGAGCACACTTCCCCCCACCCTTCTAGGATTGTGGTGGTGAATGAGGCTACCATGAGGGCTGTCGTGGTGGGTGGGGCACCATAGGAGCTGCCGACGTGATAGTGGTGATGGAGAGGGAATGGTGGCGGCGGCGGGGTATGGTGGTGGTGGCAAGGAAAGAAAGAGACAGGATTATGGTTACAATAGTATTGTGACTTTTAAACAGAAATGGCTTTTTTTGCCCTTAATGAATTAACACATGTGAGCTTCAAAATAAGGGCATTAGGAGTGAACAAGGTTCGGCTTGATTCATTTAGGGGTCAAACCACAAACAGAATAGTTGGTTTAAAAAAAAATTGACCGAACCAAACCAAACACCATCATTTAAAAGGTTCGGTTTGGTCGGTTCAGATTGGTTTATGTCCACTGAAAAAATTCTCCTTTTACACACCGACTATTTGATCTAAATATATTTTAGAATTTGAGTTGTGTTCTCTCTAAATTGCACATAATCTTGCTATATTTAATATCTAAGTGCTTGTGTTGACATAAGATGTAAGTATTATTCCATATATGAATTTTCAAGATAAACTTAATTATACATTTGTCACTATCACTGAAGTACGAGAAAGAATAAGTAAATATGATCGCTAGACTTTTACATTATTACTGCTCTCACTATTTTATGGTCTTTTAGCTTTAAAGATTTTTTTTAATTATTATTTTGCTTTGTACTATGTATGTCAATTTATGCATGAATATTAATAAAAGTGAATTAATGTATAGCATAGGTTGGTTAGATTCGGTTTGTGATTAGTTTAAAAAAAGTGAACCGAGAACCAAATCAAACCTAGATCCATTTGAGAAATATGAAACCGACCCGTCGATATTTTTGGAAGGTTCGAATTGGATCGGTTCGGTTTAATTTATCAGAACAGTTTGGTGCTCACCCCTAAAGGGCATAACTACCTTTTGCGTTAATTGCCATAGAAAAACTTTCTATGGCGTAGCAACACAAAAGCCTTCCCCTTCCTTTATTTATTTCCACTTTTATTCTTTATAGTAATAGCATTTCTTGTTTTGAGTTGCTAAAATACAATGAAACATGCCCTTGATATTGAGATCGGAAAAAAAAATAAAAAAATCAAGCCAACCTCATTCAAGTGAATTGCTACATGTATTTTTATCTTTGGTTGTTAACTGATTTTTATTCAAATCGTCGGCATTAGTTCTTGTAATCACTAAAGATTTACATTTTGTTTTATTTCATTCAATTTCGCTTTGACATTGGCATTCATGATTTTGTATTCTATATTGCTTTTGTGATTTATCCCAGAAGATTATTACCTCGACGAAATACCAGTGAAGGTTTGGGGGTCTTCGATGGCTGGTTTTTCCCCAAAGTTGACATAGCCACTGCTTGTAACCACACTTAGGGGGCCACTAGTTTTCGCTCTCAACACCCTTGTTAGAAATGTTATTATCTTGCATCACCGAAGAACAAAGGCCAAAAAAAATATGTAATAGGTCCTCTTTCCGTACTATCTATTTCAATTTTTTTGTGTGTGTACCTATCCACAGCTTCACCCAGACTTTGATGCAGCTAGTGCAAGTTTCATATTACCTAAAATTAACATGACTAATAACAACCCATTTCTGCAATGTCGCTCCTATGTTGGGATCGTCATCTTGCATGTAGGTTCACTTGATCATCATTCCTACAGTATGAAATGTTTATACCATGTTCTAGTATTTTTTTTTCTCATGGGTGTTAGATCATCTTGTTGCATGTCATGGATTTCTATGTTTGGCAGGAGACACTTTGGGGTAAATGTGCGAAATCATCCAACTCAGTCAATAATTATTTGCTCATATTAAAAAACGGGCATACGTGCTTTACAACATTTGGAAGGTCTTTAAGTTATCTTTCCATAAACATATCTTAAGCCTAATTTTGTTAATGGCCAATTGAGATAATTGTGGATTACCGAACCTTATGCCAAATCTGACAGACTTTTAGTATTTCCTAATTATCTTGAGCTATACTTAATTTTTTTTAATGATTCCAAAACCATTTAAAATTAGACCTTCCGACCTTTCTATTACTGCAGAGTAAGAATCAATGAAGATTCGGTTCAAAGCTAACAAAGCCCTCAAATTTGCCAATCTGCACAGTTCTGCTAGGCCACTCGTTGGACTTCCAAGTGTACCGAGCAAGAAGAGTGGTGTATTGGCTAGAAACTAGTTGGCAGCCCGAAAACCTACCTTAAGGTTTTAAACTCTTGGGTTTGGTAGTGTTAAGGGTCTTAGGTCTTTTTGCGCCCAAAGTCAGTTTATTAGCTGTCAAGGTATTAATAAAGGTCTTGGGCCTATTCTAGAAGGAATTTCATTTTCAACGACCTCAATGTTGCCTTGTGCCCATAAACCCTAATCCATTATCATAATCCCTAATCTCTCAATTTCTACACACAGTAATATGAAATCGTTGCTAAAGATCATATCTAACAATACATATTACATGCTCTAGGGTTTATATTTGATTATTCCTCATCATTAATGCTTTGTGGTTGAATGATATCCCTAACATATATAACTACATGCTCTAGAGTTTTACCTTTGTGATTTATTGAACATGTTGTATTATGTTGCGATGATATATGATTAGTTTTTATACTTGTTCAACTCTCATCCCTGGTTTTGGGATTGTGTATAAGAGCTAATAGTACTTATATTTTATCCAATACCTACATTTTATCCAACAAAAAAAAGTTCAATATCACAAAAAGGTATTTAGTCTGTCACGAAAGGGTTTATTTATAAACAACCCCTTTCGTTGGCCCTTTGGTTGGACAACCCAGGTATGACAACGTGCAACCTGAAAGACTAGTTCTTTGAGCCATCATCATTTTTTTGGTTTATTGTGATAATTTGTAGAGGAAACAAGAGAAAGAACATTTAACTCTCATCATCCAATGAAGCTTTCTAATGTACAAAACTGAAGATTCGGATTCGAGGACTAAGGTATGTGACGAGAAGTTGTTAGGCACCTCATCATACCCTAAGAATGTCTCTACTTGTTTTTGCTTTTTATCCAAACATAAATTTAACAAGAACAAGTCCTAAATTAAATATAAGTTTGGTTTTGAACTCGACAGGGGGGGGGGGGGGGTCGAATAGTCTATATATCTGGTCAGACAAAAATTGGGATAAAAAATTCGTGGTTCTAACCCTAGGGGAGGAGACCTAAATCTTGGTATCTGGTTTTGACAATTTGATTCTAATCAACTTTTGTAGTTGAATGATAGAAAGTTGGTGCTTTTAGAAATTTGGTTCTAAATCAACTTTTGTAATTGAATGATAGAAAACCACTTTTTATTCTTTCACGACCCATAATTTGATCGCCCAGAAGAGGTTTTATTGTAATCTAATATGAAAAATAAAATGTAAGGGTAAAAAGATATACCTTTGGTATGGATAGCCTAACTGCTTGATGTAAGGGTTGATCTAGAGTTGAAAACCAACAAAATTGTCCTCAGCGATTACAACATTACCATTTGGCTCTGAAGATGACCTTTGATTGATTATTCTTCTTCTACAAAGCTATAAGTCTTTAGAAAATGCATAACTAAGGCTTCCAATTTTCCTAAGCAGAATATTATATGAGAAAGTGGAAGTTGTTTAAAGTTTCAGGTTTTTGTTGGATGCAAAAAATGGGGATTTCTAGTCTAATCTCTCTTCTTAGTAGACAACACTTACCTCTGGGGCATTTTTCTCTCATTGACTGTCCCTTTTGGGACAGCCTAGGGCTCTTTATATAAAGGTCTAAGGAGTAAAAGAATTGTAAGACAAGTACAATTGGTAATTCTTATGGCCTTAAAGATATAAAGACTGAAAAAATCAAAAATACCAAAATACCCTTATGGAGTAGTACATCTAATCTAAACTTTAAAAGGAAAGCGTCCAGCCAGCTTAAACAAAAATGAACGATACTATTTCCCTTCTTTATCTATACTTACTATATATATAAAGGGAAAATATGGTTTGGTTTGGTGTAACACCTTTTTTGGTGTTACATAACTACCTATCTAGAATGGTGACAAGTGACATTTTATAGTTTTTTCTTAAAAAATCACAAAATAAAAGTTTAAATCGTGAATAACCACTACTAATTTTTATAATGTACAATTCATTTTATCGAATTCACCTTGTACATTATGATACTTGATTTTTTAACAAGATTTTATACTATTAACTTCAATTTTGCACACGCATCGCGTGTGCCATGGCGACTTGTTTACTTTTAAGCCCAATGCTAGAAGGAATAGACTATTGTTTAATTTAACGTACGTAAAATAAGATAAATTGAGAAAACTACCCAAATTAACGTAAATTCAACTACTAGACTCTCCATCATGTCCAAACCCTGACGTGGGTTAAGATCGAGCGGACTGACTTACTGGACCAAACCAGCTAGACTGGGCCAACTAGACTAGCCTCTGATGATTAAATAAAGCCTAGAAGAATTAAACAAACAAATAATAAAGCCTTATATAAAATCAATGCTACAAATATGGGGTGTTTGTAGAGCCCTTCGGCAAGGGAACTATTGTACGAGCGAATATAACCGAAAAAACACATTTTTGTAGAAAAGCGAAAATGACCACTGGACAGGGGACTGATGCAAGGACTTATACATAGGTGGGTTGGACCTCATAAAAGGCTTCTTATGTATCCTCTGTGAAGGAACCAAACCAGCGTAGTTCAGATGACTGGACACCAAAACCTAGAACTAGTGCTGAAAAAAAAGGGATATTTAGTACTCAGCTGCTTCTAAGCTCCAGGACCATCACCCTAAGCCGAAGTGAACACCGCTTGGAAGCGATTGGTCATCGAGTAATACCAAAATAATATTGAAAATTTGGGATTGAAGTTTATCAGAATCGGAGCCAACAACTTATGGAAGTGTCTGGTCGTCAGATAAATTTCCACTCTCAAGAAGCTAGAGCAAATAGCAACAGTGGTTGGTTGTCTACAAAATAAAAACTAGAAAAAAGCTTTGTCTGGAGTTGGAGCCAACAGGAGCAACGATTGATCGCCAAAAAAACGGTGCACTCCTAGAAGCCGAAACCCAATGGATTGAAAGTGGTGGTCACTTAATGGAAAAGGAATAAACTTTATCTAGAGTTGAAGCTAACAATAACAATTGTTGGTCGCCAGACAAAGGCGTACCCCTTTGATGTCGAGCCAATAGATCGATCGTGTTAGTCATCTAGGAATACTAAACAAGAAATAAACTTTATCTGGAGCTAGACCCACAGTAACAGTGGTTGGTTGCAGACAAAGTATGCACCTCTAAATGCCAAAGACCACAGATCAATTGTGTTGGTTGTTTAGGAATACTAAACTCATGGCTAAAAAATGGAGCCAAAAGTAATAACGATTGATTTAGACACAAGAAGATAAGTACATCTAGGTGCCAGAGCCAACAGATTGATTATGTTGGTTGTCTAAACATGCTAAAAATTCATGACTAAGTGCCAAAGCCAACAGTAACATCGGTTGGTCGCTTAAGCAAAAAGAGAGAAGCACATCTAAAAGATAAAGCATAGAGTAACAACGGTCAGTCACCTAGACATACTGAAAGCCAGCAAAAAGCCAGATCCAACAACGCCAAAGGGCAATGGGTCTTTGTGCGGCGGGAATGAGATATGATAACCATAAGAATGCGCCCAAAACGCAACAGAAAGAGCAACTCAAAGCTGGTGCTTATGATGCCGAATGACAGTTGGTAGTTGAGTGATAGAACAATATAAAATAAACCCCCCTTCGAGAGTTAATAGAAATAAGAACGAGGGAAGAAAGTCAAAAGCAATGAGCAAATGAAGTCAACTCTAGAATGAGACTGATTTAAAGAAGTCTTGTCACATCCCCAACTCGGAGGCAAATCTTCACATATTATTTCAAAATATTCCTACTTAGGAGAGATATAACACCCAAAGTAATTTATCAAGAATATAACCTCAAAGAGATACTCATAAAACTCTAAATGATATCCCAAATCAAAAGCATTCACATTCATCATTAATGTCTAATAATTATAGTAGAAATCTGATACAATAATTACTTCCCAAACATTGGGGTTCCTAAAAGCTACTTGTCAAAACTATTACAAAGCTCTTATTCTCAAGTCACTAAAAAGAGGTATAGATCAAAATACATCTCCAAGCTCGTGCAAATAGCTACTAAGTCCTCTAGGTTGTCTTAGCTTACTTAGCACAAAGCTCAGCAAAGATCACACCTATACACCCACAGAATACAACGTAGATATGCAATAACATATAACTGAGTCAAAAACAAAAAATATGGAAACGAAAGTGCGAAAATGATAGATTCTCTTTGCATGATATATAAACTCATTTTGGGATATTAACTCATCAAAGCTCAAATCAAAGTCAAACGGTCATATTCGAATAATTGAACTAATCAAGTACAACACAATCACATTATATATTACTATAAAACATATTAACCTAAGCGCATGAAGGTTCTATGTTTAAAGTTTGCATACTGGTAGCAACCCTCAACCCTAGTGACATCACCGAGCTGAGTTATCGATCATAATCGCATTCAAAATCCTGTGCTGAATACAGAGCAACTACATCCTTATACTCATATATCATTAATAAACGCTCCAAAATACGTCCTTACAAAAATTTTCCCTACAAACATACATCATACTGCAGCGGAAGACTTTCAAGTCTGTAAACAATATGAATATTTACAACCTAATATACGACTGTAGTCGTAGGATTCTTAACAACCAATCTCACAGCTCAATCTTTACCTCACAGCACATCCCCTTGCTCAACCTTTCTAACTTGTTTCTCTTCCCTTCTTTAGAGGGTTCTCTTTGATCAACCTTATAGCCTGCACAATACAACATAAGGAATGAGCGCAAATCGCCCAGTAAAGACAACACGAGGAATATCGTGTACAAATGATTCAAAAGACTCGGATGAATAATAATCATCTCAACGATAGCAATGAATCAAGAGTAGTCAATAAATTTCAGCATCAACATAACTTGTCAAACGAAAAGTTTTCTTTCGTTAGACTGAGCGCTTTAAGGCCCAATAGAACAGCATTACTGCCACCTCCTCATGGGCTGGACTGACTGACCGACAGACTGACTATGCAAGTGAATGCTAAAACAGGAAATTGAAAGATAAACATCAACGAAATACAAGTCATTAACATCAAAAGAAAATAAAATGCAATGCAACTCAGACTAGACTCGACCAGACATGACAGACTCGACTCGCGCGCCCTACATCCTCTTTGCCAGTGATCATGTTTCACAGGCCATCTTCCTCGTATTGATGTCCCATTTTGCGGGATGTTCATCTCAGTCTCAAGTAAATAAAAGAGACATTGTCAACAAGCAGGGAACTCATTTAAAGTGCTTTCCCTAATCACGTTACAGCCAAGCAACAAGACACCATCAACAGGGCGGACTAAGGAAAAATTTATTCCACCTTATGTCCTCAACAACATAGCTCAACAAGGAATACCAGATCAGAAGATCGACCGGTGTTCAGACCTAACAACAAGAGTTCAACGACCTCAACAACATCAATGACATCATTATCAACGATAGGACGGACTCGGGAGAAGATTACCGTAAGTCATCAATGGTGTTCTCAAAGAGAAGAGATATCGGCTATTAATCATTACCGGCATCTCACAACCACCACACAACAACCCTACACAATATCATCATCCACTTCAGGTATGCTAATCAAATCAAGTCATAGCATACAAGGACGCCCATCATCCTCACTAAATTCTATCAACAGGGCGGACTAAGGGAATTTCTTCTACCCTAAGTCCTCAACAGCACAATTCAAATATACGTATACCGGTCACAATGACTATCGGTGTCAACCCATAATAGCAAGAGTCCAACATAAACGTCATCAACATAGTATGCTAATCGAAACAATGCATTAGCATAATAGAACCGCATTATCCTTACCTGATTGGCTTATAGCCGAAGCAACTCGCAATCTCTGATCGCAACGAGTTGCATCACCTAGTCAAATCATATCCTGCTCGTTAGTTATCATTCAACATATACGCACTCCTTATTCTACCCATTCCCACTTAACCGTTCATAGCATTTTACGACAGCTAGTTAATTCGATCCGATAATCAGATTCTTAATCTAGCCTTGTCGACTTATTATCGATAACAACCCTCATTTTAGACATACCACCACTATTCCTCGCTTCCCACCCCTCCGAACACTAAATTATGCGCGTTCTAAAAATTTAGCGCCAACATGACAAATTACCAAAATACCCCCTGATGGCCGCTACATCACCAACACCCCCACCAACACCCCAAAACCGCTTTAAAACTACTTTTTAGATGTACTGCATCATTTATAGACCAAATATTCCCTCAAAAAAAATTTAAAAGGAAAATTACCAAAACACCCCTGGCGGCCATCGCCCCAACAAACGTCTCAAAACTACTTTAAAACAAATTTTCAACTGTCTTACATCCCTTTCCGGACTAACAAGTCCTTTGAAGCATTTTATAGAAAAAATTTACCAAAATACCCCCTCTGGCGGCAAATTACCAAAATGCTCCCGGGGTTCACTATCACCGCAACGCCCCGGATCAGCTTCAAAATAACCTTTTAGGTGTTTTACAATCCTTTCTGGACTAAAAAGTCCCTTGAAAAACTTTACCAGAAAATTTACCAAAACACCCCTCTCTGGTGGCAAATTACCAAAATGCCCCCTGAGGGTTCCCGGCACCATAAAAATCTCAAAACCACTTTAAAATGATATTTTAAACCTCCTGCATTCATTCTTGAGTTAAAAAGTATTTTACAAAATTTTAGCCCAAAAATTCCGAACCGGTGTCCGAACCGAGCGCTTAAAAACTCGTTCGGCCAAAAATAGCTAACGACTTCGGAATGACCCAAAAACTTGGAAAATGGAACTTCTCAGCATTATAGAGTCCTCATTAAATTTTTGCGCAAAACTGCATTCATTTGATATTTTAAATTTCACCATAAAGTTTCAAACTTCCGGCATCTGTTCACCCCTTTCCCGATCTCGAAAAAATCTGAAATATTTTCACGATACAGGTCTCTTAAAAATAACTAGGGTCTATTTTTTGTACTTTGGCTAAATCAACCTTTAAATATTTTTAAAAATTCGGATTAGAACCTGTATATTGAATCTTCACTTTTTGCGACAATTACATTTACTATTCAAATCATCACACACACTAACACACCTTGAGCGCACACACAAGTCTTCTTCCTCCTTCAGTCCGTCATACACCTCGGCACACTCTTCCCCCAATCCCACATGAATTTCTCATTAGTTTCACATTATAATCACTCGATTATATCACAAATTACACATGGACACCCCCTAACTCCACTTAATTTACACAATTACACCGTATAAATCCATACCCATATCCACCCGAAGAACAAACACTCACACAAATACATGTTTACTGTGTAATTTCATCCAAAAATAACCCAAACGAAACCCACAATTTCTTCATAATTAATGGTTCGAGATGGAGAGATTACCCTGTTAGGGTTTAGGATTTTTTTTCTTCTTCTTTCTTCCTCTTTTCTTTTCTTCTTTTTCTTCTCTTTTCTCCTCCCAGTTTCTGGGTTCTTCACGGGTTACTGTTCATGCCCAGCAACTATTCACGAGTTTCCCTTAATTCCACTTTCCACCCCACAAACTTTCTTTTATAATTCCCTCATTCAACTTCATCCATTCTTTATTTTATTATTTCCCAACACTTAGTCAGCCCAATTCCAATCAGGAGGTGGCCACGACTCAGTTGAATTCTCTCAATTGTGATACCTTTTACAACTTTTAATAATTTGCAATTTAGTCCCTCAAGTTTCCAAAATTGCATTTTGACCCCTTGACTTTAAAAAATTACAATTTGATCTCAAAATCACCCTAACCCCTCCTTTAGCCCCCCCTAACACCTCATTATCATCAACATGATGCTACTTAATAAAAATATGCATCCCGTTCATCATATTTTTCAAAATTACACTTTTACCCCCTTTAACTTTCTAAAATTACATTTTGATCCCCAAGGCCAAACTAACCTCCCATTTAGCTCCCTAACACTTAATCATCATCAACATATTACTACTTAATAAAAATAACACCCCTTAATTTTATGAAAGGATGTAAATTGTTAGCTCCAAAATTAACTTTCTTTCTTTCTCACTTAAATTGTTAGCTCCCCTTAAATTGTTAGCTCCCCTTTAACTTTCTTTCTCACTTTAGAATTTGCTAGCTCCAAAATTAAAAGTGAAATTTTATGAAAGGATGTAAATTGTTTATTAATAAGTTCTTAAGTCAACTATCTATATCAACACATGACGCTCTCTAGGAGTCACAACAAGCTGAGAATGCAACATATGCCAGTGTTTCGCCATCCTGTAGCATCGTTGTACTCACTCGGCTTAATGTAAACAGCTTTAATAAGATTGCCTAGGAAGATATACTCTAAAGCCGGTGTGGCCAGAAAACACCCTTAATCCAGTCACGGGTCCAATACCCATTACTAAGTCCCCATAGGTGTTGGGTTGGGGGAGGGGGGGTTAAGAGACATGGAGGACCTAAATAATTGTCGGGAAGTTTGCGCCAAACAACCAGGCGAACTAGGCACGATGCCCTTCGAACACCTTCTCTCGTTTCAAAGTGATCCAGATGTTATAATCATAATGACGTCGATCACTAATAATGTGAGCATGATGTGTCACAGCTTCTTGTGTCAAGCAAGTCGCTCAAGGCGGAGATTGTCTCAAAGGATACACTTATCCTGCTGCAAAGAGTCCTCATGTCGGGGTGTTACGAGCGGAGTTTCTCCAAATACTGCAAACCATGGAGAGTGGGATAAAGCATGTTTCACGACCAAGGCGAACGGGCACAAGGTGTAATGAAGAATTGGATCAATGTCGGGGGTGTAGTAGTAGTATGTGGGAGGGGAATGTTGCATCAACATGACTCACGTGCACAGAAGTGTGTGGTCTAGAGGTGGTAGGGAGAGGGTGTCATGTAGTATAAGCACAAAGCAAGCTTAGGTGTAGTCCAAGGGTGTTAAAGCATGTTAGTAGAACCTAGACGTGAAACAGGTAAAAGAGGGGTAAATACGAGGAAGGAAACAAGGGTCGGTTAGTAGTTGCTGCTGGCACCACTATGGCAATGCTCCTTTATTTTCTTAACCCGATCTTTACGTTGCTTAAATATTGGTCCGGAGGAGACTCGTGATCATTGGTCGCTTGACCGAGTTGACTTATTGACTTTGACAAATGGATTTCTCATGACTTGGCATCGAAAGCACGCCCAACAGAGGGCACATGTTTACCATTCTGTCTCAATAGTTGAAATTGACTGCAACATCTAAAAATGCTTGGAAGTAGCACAATGCTTACGGCCTGTTCATTTGGAACCGGGGTAAAAACTTACCTCTATTTGCCAGCAAATTCGCCCAATAACACCACCAAATGATGAGGGTGGGTGGGCAATTATATGTTGAGGGACACAGAATGGGAAAGCAGAGTCGGTATTGCTATTGGGCTCGCAAAACAACCATCCACCGTGGTCTGAAGATCTTAACAGGCCTAACGAGGAACGACCAAGTGAACATGTTGGGTTCCCAATTAAGCAGTCTCGTATGAAGCTTTTGTCTATTAAACTTTACAAACCAAAGCCTCTGAAGTACGGGGAAAAGCTCACCATGTTGGGGAAAAGCTCTGGGTTTCAGGTTTCCATGAGAGCTTAAGTCTTTCTTTTGCTGGGTCTCTCGTGCAGTCAATAGTTCATTACCACACACTCTCTCTTCTCCCTTTAGACTCTCACAAGCTACAGGATGTCTAGTCCCAGCTATGGGAATACTAACACAGAAGCAAGTGACTCAGTTGCTAGGAAGGGATGGTTAATACCTACGAGATTCAGCACGCGTTTTGGAAGCGTGTGCAAGATGTGCTAATACGCTAGTTGGCAAGTTTGTCGACTTTGAAAAATTCTCTACACGCCGGGTTCAACGTGAGGATCAAACGCATTGGGATAGCAGGGTTTTTCTGAATCAAAAGAGTTAAAGGTTTGTACATATTTCACTTTGAACGAGAGGATGCAAAGGACCTGTTTTTGGTTGGCAGCCCGTGGAATTTGTGTGAGGCGTTGGTCATCCTCAAGGCCCTTATTCCTAATACCCCACTCCACGAGCATAAGTTCCACGAAATAGGCTGCCGTATGAATACTTCAACGAAGAGGATGCTACGCTTATTGCTAGGGCGGCTGGTCCTATGGTAGCGGTAGATTGGCCTCTGGACGGCAATCGATTACATTCGAGTCCGAGTTCGAATCAATCCTTTCAGGCCGACAGTTGCAGAAACATACGTCTAATTGTTGGGTAATCGGAGGCCATGTTGGATTCCGTTTAGCTACGAGAAAATATTTCGGGTTTGTTTTCGATGTGGTGTAATAGGGCATTCCAACTATATGCGCAACAAATATGTGGAGGAGGCAGGTTATAGGGTTGACCAAGGTTTTGCGCGATCTGCGCTGGCACCGCATTTGGAATTATTACAACAAGACCATCGTGCATTATTCGATGATCACCTGCTGGCATGGTCGAACACTAATTTTAATCATACCAGCCATGTGCAATTGGTGGAAGTGGAAGGTTAGGCTGCTTTGAGGTTTGATTATCATGATCGCAAGCACTCCATGGAATCAGAACAATTGTTAAAGGACTTACAATGCGAGGTGGATTCGGCCCTCTCCTGTGTTGCCACATGGCTACGGCAAGAGCGGGTGGTAGGCATGCCGGGCTGCCTTGCACATGGAGGACAGCTGGTGGCAGAGGAGGAGGAGCGACGGGGCGGTGGTTAAAGTGTACCGGCGGAGGCCTTGGAGAGCGAGCGACGGGAACTTCAAGGTGTTGACCTTGTTACTGTCATCACTTTCGGGGAGATGCAGATAACCTATTTTGGACAACAAGCTATGGACAGGGAGATGGTAGAGGGCCAAGTTAGTGGGCCTAGGCCCTTTACTCTACATGGGCCACATGATAAGGCTAGGACTTTGGAAAGGGACTTGGCAGGCCACAATGGGCTGACTTCTCAAGGAATACATGATATGGACAGGGCAATATACAGTGGGCCAAAATTTAATGGGCAAAATAAAATGGACAGGGACCTGCATAAAGAAAATGACACTAGGGGCCCATAGAATTTAGTCAATGGAGATACACCTGGTCATTCAGCACCACTTATTCTATGCATATGCGGTAGAGTGGCTCAGGCACGATTCTCGGAGTCCTTGTTGTTGGGAGAGACACCTCTGGGGAATGGCTATGCCAGGCTTCCATATGATTGCACCTAGTTTCTAGGGTAGCTCAGTCCGCTTAGTCACTACAGCACACCATTCAGACTCAGAGACAGATCCCTCGAAGGAGCTAGAGGCCTCCTTGGCTACGGCCTATCTCTCAGTTATTTCATTATCTTCAGATGGTGGGTCTGCTATACAGACAGAGGTGTTAATCGGGGTGTCAGAGGCTTCTCATTCCTCCCAGGCAAACTCAGAGAGCTCTCGAAAACGAGTAGATGGGTCGTCAGCTATGGAGGAGGCTCTTCACAAGAAACATCAGGCTACAATTGTCCAGCAACCTCTGCCGCCAGGTATGGTGCCTTCATTGCCTCAGTCGTTATTTATTGATATGCCTATTAATATGGATATTAGTGATTACTGTGAGGTTTCGATGGTTGTCCCGTAACAACCCCAATCATATCAATGAAACTTTTCAGTTGGAACTGTTAGGGGCTTGTGAACACCCTCATAGTTCAGGCGCTCGCGAAGCTCTCCGAATGGCCAGGCCTAATGTAGTGTTCCTAATGGAGACCAAATCCAAGGTACAATTTGTATCTCCAAAGTTATTGCGGCGTGGGTTTCCATCATCGGTAGGGTTTGAGGCTTCTGGGACTGCAGGAGGATTATGGTTAGGGTGGGATGACTCGCTTCAAATGAATCTAATTCTTAAAAATGCGAACCTAATTTTGATGTAAGTCACAGATGAATTTAATTATTCATGGCACGTGGGGTTTATTTATGGCCATCCAATCATGTCTCACCGTAGAGCAGTCTGGCGGCAATTAGTAGCTATCTTATCTTCGTACAGAGGAAGCCTTATGCTTGTAGGCAATTTCAATCAAGTTCTTTCGGCCACGGATAAATGTGGCATTCATCGCCACCCCATTCCGGGCTGTGACGACTTATAGACTTTCCTTGACTCTCTGAGCCTTCTGCCCATCCATGTTTACCGACCTAAATACACCTGGACTAATAATCGACGAGGCAACAGGTGTACTTATGAGGTGTTAGATCGAGTTTTTGCCAATGCACCTTGGCAGTCCTTATTTCCTGATGCAGAGGCTAGGACTATGTCCATCTTCAGGTCGGACCATGCCCCTATTTTGTTGAATACCAAGCCAACGCGGGTATGGAGGGGTAGGCCTTTTCGTTTTGAGGTTATGTGGGTACAGTACCCAGGGTGTCAGTAACTCGTGCGCGAGGCCTGGGGTTGCTGGGTCTCCGAATTACCAATGTACCGAGTGGTGCAACATCTTAGATCCCTAAAGGCTGACCTCAAGCTCTGGAATCTGTCAGCGATTGGGAACTTGTCCTCGCGGATTAGTTCTTTTCAGCGACTTATTTCTGAGGGACAGGCACCTACATGTGGACACAAAGGAAGAACAAAGATGTGATCAGGACTTAAGAGCGCAATATGATCATCTTTTAACTTGTGAAGAAATTTATTGGGCTCAAAGGAGTAACGAGCGATGGTTGCCCTTAAGGGACCGTAATACACGATTTTTTCACTCGACTTGCCACATTCGTAGGCAACGAAATCATGTGGCATGCCTACTTACATCCGCTAGTACCTGGACTAGCGATGAACATCACATTAGGGATCTCTTTCAAGATTACTTCTCTGAATTGTTCTCTTGCTCAAATTCATAGGACATCGGGCGTAATATTGGCAACTACTCAATCTTGAGGCATCTGAAATGTTGACTCAAGCCGGCACAAGTGAGATTCCTTAATCGCCCCTTTTTTGGCTATGAGGTGGACATAGCCATCAAGCAAATTGGTGGAACTAAGGCCCTTGGCCCTAATGGTATGCCAACACTGTTCTTTCAAAACTACTGGCATATTGTGGGTCCATTAGTCACTTCGGCAGTTCTGTTGATTCTTTGCTTAGGGAAGATGCTGAAGGAAATTAATAAGACCTTCATAGTCCTTGTTCCAAAAAAATCGCACCCAGAGTCGGTAACAGACTTTAGGCCAATCAGTTTGTGCAACGTCCTTTACAAATTGATCTCTAAGATCCTGGTTAATCGGCTATGGCCGGTAACGGCCTCTCTAATTTCTCCGTTTCAAAATGGTTTTGTTCCGGATCGACATATACATGATAACATTCTGCTTGCTCAAGAGCTAGTACACTTCATTCGCCACCCGACAACTGGAAAGCAACCACTAGCTGCATTAAAGTTAGATATGAGTAAAGCCTATTATCGAATCCGATGGGATGTTTTGGAACAGGTGCTAACTATCATTGGCTTTTCCTCGTATTGGGTGAGGTTGATAATGCAGTGTGTTTCAACGGTTGCATATTCAGTATTGGTGAATGGTAGGCCAAGTCCCTTATTAAAGGCCCGGTTAGGACTTCGCCAGGGTGACCCACTGTCCCCATTCCTCTTTCTTATATGTTCGGAGGGTCTATCTGCAGCTTTATGTGAGGGCGTGTTGTCGAACGATTTGAGAGGTATTGCGATATCTCGAAAGTCTCCCCCCATTGCACATCTCTTTTATGCAGATGATTGCTTCCTTTTTTTCACCTCACCTATGATTGTATCTGCTACCTACAGCATACCTTAGCAATTTATTGCCATTAGTCTGGCCAAATGATTAATTATGGCAAATCCAACCTTAGTGTGAGCATGAATAGTACTTGGAGGTTAGCCAAGTTTGCAAGGCATATGCTCAAAGTCCCGTTGAGTTGGGGATCAGGAAAATATCCAGGGATCCACTTAGACTAGACGGATCACAAGAAAAACATCTTGGCTGGGTTAATGGACCGAATCAGGCAAAAATGCCAAGGATGGACAACTTTATTCCTTAGTCTTGCAGGCCGCTTAACGATGATTAAAGTTGTAGTCTGGCCTATGCTTAGTCATTATATGTCGGTCATTACACTGTCGGGACACTTTTCCTAGGAAGTCTACTCCACGCTTGCTAATTTCTTCTGGTCTGGCACAACCTCAGGATGGCACCTTCACTGGATTAGTTAGAAACATTTTTGTCAACCCCACTGCCGGGGGGATTAGGCCTGCGTAACATTCGGTGGATGAATTAAGCACTTCTTGCAAAACTAGGTGTGCACATGCTTTGGAATCCACAAAGCTTACTCAGCCAAGTGCTCTTAGGCAAATATTGTCAACGAGCAAATTTTCTAGATTCCAAATCTGATCGGCGAGCTTGTATAGTTGGAAAGGGTTGCTTTTTGGACGGGATCTTCTCCTTAAAGGACTATGGCGTCAGCCTACCATGTCTTATTCCTTTAGTTTTTGGGAGGTTAATTGGGTACCTGGATTTTCAACTCAGTCGCTTAAGCCGTTACGTTCTGCTCAGACACTCCAATGGACAGTAGCAGATGTATTGGATCCTCAAAATTGGTGGATACATAATAAACTGGCGGCACATCTTCCTGGGCCTGTAGTATAGGCCATTCAAAGCTTATATTTGTCGCCATATGGCTATCCAGAACAATGGTATTGGGCACCTTTGGCTCATGGTGAATTTACCGTTGGCTCCGCGTACCAGCTCTTGGCATCAGAAAGATGCAGGTCTATCACCTTTTATACCATACCATTGATTGTGTGGAGGCGTCTGTGGAAACTTCAGCTCCCTCACAAAGCTTCTCACCTTTTTATGGCTATGTTTGTGGGGCTGACTTCCGACGCGGGTTGGGTTATGCCACAGGAACATTGAGACTCCTATCGAATGTCCATTATTTATGCGTTCTGAGGAGTCCGCCTCGCATCTATTTCTCTATTGTAAGGTGGTGAGGCCAGTATGGTTTGGCGGATACCTCAGTTTCCGCTTGAACAATCAAAATGTATCCTTATCGGAGTGGCTGGTTCTATGGCTTTCTACACCTTTCAATGCTCGTACATATCCTGTGCAGGCCTTTGAGATCCTGGCTTGGACTCTTTGGGCCATTTGGCTAGCACGCAATCAATTGGTATTCCACACATGCAGATTTATTCCGAGCAATGTCATTGCTCATACTAATGCATGACGCAGTCTAATTCTGATGTCTGGTCTGTGTGTCCACAGACCCGGGGGCAGCAAAGCAAGGAGGCAGGGCTAACTGCACAAAGAGGGCAACCGCATTTGGGGTTACACAACCTTATTATTCTCTCCTCTCACGGGTCTCCTGATGTGGCAAGCACGGTCGTCTGTTTATACTTTAGTATGGTTTGGGTACCTGAGAAATTATGTCTGGGTATTGGTATGGAAGCAGTTGACACGAATGATATTTACGTAGGGTCTTTGCACGGGCACTATGTTGTACCGATAGATCTGTGGCATCCATGCTTGCTCTCGCTTATACTATTTACTGGGCTTTGACTACCAATTTCCTTCTCCTTAAGTTATTTACTAATCATGCTTCTTTGATCTGTATTATAAGTTTGATGACACTCAGTTCTGCTCCTTGAGTGTGGCGTGTCGGCACGGTCTAGTTAAAGCTCTAAGATTAGCTCGTGTTGCCAGAAGATGGTGTCTCCGGTGTCCATGAACTGGCAGGCTCCAAGTGACCAGGCTATTTTGCAACCTTGTGCGGATGTGGCAATGCATCAACCGCCATAGGACAATTGGGCATTTTAGGTCTTTGTAATTACCTCACGTGTGCTTGTTGGGTTGTGTATCTATTTCTTCTGTTGATATGGATAGGATTTGTAAATTGGTTGTACTTGGACGTTGGTTTATACAGGTAGGGTTCTTACTTGATTTAAAAAAAAAAACCTTTACAAACCTGTATGTACATGTGGGGGAAGATACATACCTCGAACTAGCCCAGAACATTAGCATCCAGAGTACCTTTTTTAAAAATTTAGCAGCAACTTCGCCAAGTGAAGTGCTATAAGCGACGGCGACAGTACTTCAAAGCATCTCTCTTCCAAAATATCGCATAAATTTGGCATTTCCTGATGCCGAAGCTTTCTTCATGTTTAACAGTTACTTCAATTTTGGCCTACCAATCTACCAAAAAAATGGGAGAATAAAAAGGAAAAGGAAAACCGGATGGGGCTACAGCATCGGACATAAGAACCATATTGTGATACAGTTCTGAAATGGACCTAGAACTGGAGGTTCCCACGGCCATTCTAATCTAAGGTACGTAAATCTATTCAAGAAAGAATCAGAGTTTTAACATAAGACATGAATAATTATGGAACAGGAAGAAGCGAAAGAAGAACAACAATTACAGCATCTTAATACACAGAACAAGCTATTCAAGAGCAGCGGGGGATCACCCTGAGGAGATAGTGCAATTCTATCTTGCCAAAAACAGTCCATGTATTCAGGCCTCTTTAGACACTCCTCTTTCTTCTTTTTCCCCACTGGACACGGTAAAGTGCCATGTTGCCGTAAAAATATCAAGTGGTGAACAAATTTCACTCACAAGAAATAAGGTACTCCTGTCCTTGGTCCTCTCATCTGATTGTTCTCCTCTGTTTCAGTAAAGAACTTCACCTCCCTCTCCTAATGAAATTAATAAAAATTAGGGGAAGGAAATAAAGAGCACCAATATAGATGAAGAAATTTAGACAGATCTATTGCCAATAGTAGAAAGAACTTCATTCCAAATAAAAATTTTAACGAAGCAAGACTATAAATTCAACTCTGGTAAAAGGGGCTGGCTACAGCCTTTTCGGTTTCTTTTTCTTTCTTTTGACGTGCAAAACGAAATATTTGGAAAAGGAAAACATGAACCCTTCACCTTGGCGCTTATATAAAATCAGGGTACAACATGCTAGTAGTGCACCAACCAAACAGGAGTGCATCATTAGGTTGTACAACTCTTTGCCATTGCCAAGTACAAAGGAGGGGCAGGGGGAGGGGGTGGGGAGATGAGGCACAAAGAGGAAGAAGGTTGATGTATAAAACATCTACAAGCTTGGCCAGAGAGAAAAGCAGAGAGTAAAAGCAAATTATGAGTTATATTAGCCAATGGGGTATTCACACGGATATGTTACATCAATCATGCAAGTTATTGATCACGTTCACTCTTGTGACAACAGACATCTCTAATCGTGAAATGACAACTAATAGAAGACGGAAAATTAGAGACGCATACCATATTCTCATTGAAGCTCAATATTGATGCTACATTTCCACAGCGATAACAATAATTTGGTGCAGACCACACCTGCATAAGCCAAGAAACAACAATAATATCTGTTTCGATAATGCCAAATTCTAGTAATTAGCGTGTGCAACATAGAATAGCAAACTCACAGTTACGAGTCCTTTGTCCTGAAACATGTACTTTAGACCTTCCTGCACAAGTTGGTGGGCCCGGCAAACCAGATCGAGTTTGTTTATGTGATTGAACTGCAAAAGGGAGGGGTCCAGTTTAGGCATTCAACTGTCAGAAAAACTACTAGTCTGAAATGCAACATGAGAGATATCACTATTACTTACTTCCGTAGTAACCCTTGATCCAAACAGCCAACCAGCTCCTCGAGGGCTAACTGCCCACGTTTCAATATCTTCAGGGTCACTCCACATGAGATCACAAAAAGGCCCTTCATGCGGAATTTCACAGTTTCGCTCAATGACCCTAATCTGCTTCGAAATACAAGGAAAAGACAGTTGATTAATTGACTCCAAACTAGTTTCTTAAGCTGAAAGACAAGATTTGACTTTTAGTAAAATGCAAATGACTAACTGAGTATCGCTTAACCTCAGTAGAAGATAGCGTCTTCGTAATGAACTAACACATCAACCACTGATAACTCCCATTCAACCACCAACTCCCACCCAACCACACAAGCCTCCCAAAAAAAGGCATTTGGACTAGCTATTTGACATCTATAAAAAGTCAAGTCTTGCTTAAGTAATATAAAAAAAAAGACGTCAAAACTCTAAAAGAATCCAATAGTTACGGCAATGAAGCTACAAATCCTCGTTAATGTGTGTAGTATGTAGCAAAGCAAACCTGGTCAACAGTTCTAATGTCAGGAGAAAGGCCACCATGGACACATAATACCTGCAGTCCAAAAAGCAATCTTTCATATTGGCATTAAACAGATATGTACATGTTTGACTCAATGAGGATGCAATAGATGTAAAGATGATATTAGTTTATAAATGTATTTGCGCGCGCGCGTGTGAATACACACGCACACACACACGCACACACACACACACACACACACACACACATATATATATATATATATATATATATATATATGGGGGAGCTGATCCATTGCTCGTGCGGGCAAATTCCCCAAAGTTGCCCGCACGATCTGGCCGTCCAGGCGTGAGATGTGGACGGTCCAGATCTATTTTTTGCGCTTTTTTTTTCGTCGTCCGCTGCACTATGTAGAGGATGGGCAAATGGATCAGCTCCCCCATATATACATATATATATATATGTGTGTGTGTGTGTGTGTGTGTGGGAGCTGATCCATTGCTCGAGCGAGCAAATTCCCCTAAGTTGCACGCGCGATCTGGCCATCCACGCGCGAGATGCAGGCGGTCCAAATCTATTTTTTGAGCTTTTTTTCGTCGTCCGCTACATTATGTAGCGGACGGTATGATTGGCAATCATACCGTCTGTCTGCTATATAATGTAGCGGACGACGAAATCTGACCCGTCCATCGGGCCAGATGGACAGCCAGATAGAACGGGCAACTTAGTGGAAATTGCCCGCGCGAGCAATGGATCAGCTCCATATATATATACATATATATATATATAGGGAGAGAGAGAGAGAGAGAGAGAGAGAGAGAGAGAGAGAGAGAGAGAGAGAGGAACGACTTACTGTTCCATCTATAATTGCCGACAGAGTTAGATAGTCAAAAACATCTGTGCAATACCGCCAAGCATTAGCATTTCCATACTTTCTTTGGCATTCATCATAGAATCCATAGACCTAGCAAAGACATAAAAACATTGATATAGAAGAAATCAGCAACGTGCAATTATTTGCTATCCTTTTCTAATTATAAGCATGTTTAATGATCTAAATCATGACAAAAATAAGCACAATCGAAATTAACCAGGTTATATATAAGCATGGAAATCAGTTGAGAAACTATGCTGGACTGGTATTCACTCACTTTGCAACCATTACTTTAACATGCAAACTGAACTTGCTGCATTCCCTCCTAAAGGTTTAGAAACTATTAGTAGAGAGTAAATCTGGGTGAGCTCCGACTCCATGGACAGGTATTCATTCCGTTTCTTTTCTTTTTTGAAGTGATGTACATTTTTCACACAGAAAAAACAGAAAAACTGATTCATTTACATTTTACTGATGAAAACCTGAGTACACGACCAAGAAAACGACTCTTTGTTACCTTACCAAGGCAAAGGTTACCTGCGTCACCACTAGTATGCTGGGTGCCAGACCTATAACAACACCATTAATAAGTTAAGAATTTGAATTAGTCAAAACGTATGATCACTCTCCATACAGCAGCGGAATTGCACCCCTTCCAAACAGTGCTCTATCCTTATAGGTCTCCACGCCACTATTGTAACTCGTGAACCCTCTATCCTTATAGGTCTCCACGCCACTATTGTAACTCGTGAACCCACCCAATTGCAGCCTCAGTCAGCACCCCCATCAACGATAAAAACTTGTCATGATCACCAATCCTAAAAAAATTCCGGAACCATCACCATCCTAGTCAATATCAAAATGTAGGAATATATTAAGAAGGATGCACCCCCCCAAAAACGGGTATTCGCCTGAATCACTGTATGATATTGAGGTTTTGACGCCAGAAGTTGGCCTAGAATGGTACGGAACATGCAAGGAGGCCAGATGAAGCAACCATCGACAGACACCGACCAAGTGTAAGTTGTTGTCAGTTAAGCGTGGTTCAATGGGCAAGTGTTGTGCAAATGGGCCGAAGTAATTACTTAGTGATGCCCTGTTGGTTTTTACTATACACCTTAAAAGTAAAGGGCATATTTCTTATGTCAAAGTGCACCACAAGAGAATTACCTAAGGTGACACAGACACCTTCGTTCTTTATGGACATAGACAATGTCCACTTAGCTTGGTGTTTCAATACGAAATCCAACCGGTAGGCATGGATTGCACTAGACATTGCTGATAAACATAACCATTCGATGTGAATTTGATAATTTAACTAAGTACAAAGTTACTAATTTACCTCCCTCCGTCTCATTGGATTTGTCCTCCTTTGACATGTAAACATTTAGTTTACTCAGTGTTTTTACCCAGCTAAACTTGCTAGCTCAATTCACTGTTATCCTAGGTATTTGCAAAAAAATCAAAGGGGACAAATGAAATGAAACAGGGGAGTAATACAAAGTAAAAGAAAAAGGCAGTTCGTTGACTGGGTACAGAACTCGCTTGCCAAAATCAAATATATCCCCCTACAACAAAATCCAAATTCTCAACTCTATCGGCCTCGTAATATACATCACCTATATACAAAATATCCTCCAGTCCTCCCTACATCTTTTCTTCCCACCAACCTCAGTGAGGCAGCTAAGAGAAACAAGGAATGGAAAGCTTGAAATTTAACATTTGATTTTTCTGTCATTTCATTACCAGACCCTTTCAAGCATAATGAATATATCGAAGTTCGAGCACAGCTCAACCCTAGTCATGCAAAATCGTAGTCAACAGTTTTCTGATGTTTTTACTTGCATCATTTGCAATACTTTTATCAACAACAAGCAAGTAAATCGATAACACATAATAGGTTGGGAAATAAAACTGATGCATAAAGACTGTGCAACTAAGCACAGGTACCAGGATATGTAATCACAGCCAGTAGATAGATCCTAAGAGGTGCCCCGAATTTGAAGTACGAGATGTAAACCACAAAAAACTGTTTCAATTCCCATATGCATTGGCAAGACTTATAGAAACTTCAGGATCAAAATGAGGACAACTTCACAGCAGAACCACAAGGAACTACTGCTAGAACCCCCCACCCCCAAACAAAATAAAAAAAACACCAAAACACCCACCCCCAAAAGCAAACAGCTAAGTGGACAAACAATTCATGTACTTTCAACAATACACTTACTGGTTCAGGGCATTTCAAGTTATCAATAATGTGCAAGAAGTTAAAAGTAGAAATACCTGCGTTAGTTGCCTGCTTTCATGATTTCCACGTAAAAGAGTAATGTTAGCAGGGTATCTGGTAAAAACACGAGTAGTTCAGTTGTATGGGTGTTTAAGGGGGCAACCATCGTTTAGGAGGAAAGCATCTGAATAGTATATTTAAGCAAACATCCAAACAGATTTTAAATTTAATAACACAGGAAGAAAGGCCAAAAACAGTTTGACTTTACAGAGGCTTTGACAGATAAATATCTTTTTTTTTCCGGTCCATATGCAGGGCATGTATAACTCCAGGACTATTAGGAATGGTTAACCAAAGTTTTTAGTTAATGCAGTAACATTAACCAACTCTTAAAACTGGCCCGCCATACTTATATATACATATGTAAGAATGAAAAAGTCTAGTGTTTACAAAGGCCAGAGGATTCTTGGCTTGGGTGTTGTATTAATTTGCATTAATACATGCACATGCAGAAAAAACTTAATCTGGGTAAAATTGTGCATACCTTGCTTTCAGAAGCAAAAGAATTGTAAAAACCTCTAGACTGTTGTATCCACGGTCAACAAAATCTCCCTGCCAAAAGAAAGGAAGTTTTACAAAGGACCAGAAGCAAGTAGAAAATAAGTAGCAACAATATAAGGTCAGTCTGGAGCAGAAGTGCAGAAGCTTTACCATGAAAATATAATTTGTTTCTGGTACATGACCTCCTGTCTGAAATAGTTTCATCAAATCATGGAATTGGCCATGGATATCACCACAAACTGTAACTGGACTATTGACGGGCTGCACGTTTGACTCCTCAATTAAAATATCCTTTACCTGAAAGGCAGAATACCGATAAAAACATGGTAATAGTAGAGCTCTTTTTCCCCTTAAATTAATGGATGCTACAACCCACCAATTAATCAATAGAGCTGAAAACATAATAATGCTATCCAAGCAATACTTATGCTGCTCGAAATCTATTATAAAAAACCACATTAAGATCCAGGATTAGAATCAACAAGCCTATGTCCCACTTATTGGACCTTAATTCCATCTATCCGTACAGTTTAAACTTAATCTGAGTCAAAAAGCAGTAAAACATTACCCGCTACTATCAATACCTACATGTAAACAAAGTGGTGAACTTACATCAGTTGATGGGTGACAATAACACCCATGTGCTATGCTATTGAACTCATACTAGGACAGTGGGAAGGACAATTCCGCACCCTTTTTGTCCATTAACAACCTTTCAAAAAATTGTCACTAAAGGTGAAGTTCTAAATTAATAACAAGGGATGTTATGCATTAGCAACACTCTTATCATCAAAGAAAAAACTGTAGTAGCAGGGAGGGGGTCTAGAAATAACAAAAAGTCGCAAATCATCCCTCCCAAGTGTGTGCCTATTTTTAGAATTTAATGAAACTGAAAGCAGCAAAAGAACATGGCTCAGAATCCTTCTAAATTTTGTTAACACATGAAAGCTGCAACCAAAATAATTTTATTTTGGTATTTTAAATTCAACACACTGCTAACTGTAGACATTGTGGCAGATAACCATACCAATAACTCTCAAGTAGACATTATTCCAAGATGCACTGAGATACAGCAATTGAGCAATACCATTAACTCAGTAATTGTTTTACTTTTGCGTGCTTGGATTATTATCCCCTTTAAGTCCTAAAGCACTTCCAGGGTCTAGAACTGGTGTTGTTGAGCTTGTTTATTTTTTAGGGGTATGCACTTATGCCCTGTTTCTTATGAAAATCTCAAGCAATGAACATTATATTATGTGACCATAATATTGTCTAAGTTGTTAAGTAAGAAAGATAAAGTAACAAGTGAATAATCTTCCAACTTAGGGTCTGTTCGATATTGCAACTAAGCACCTAAAACTTAGAATTTTCGATGGTTTTCTAATAAGTGCATATGACAAGGCTCAACTATGTATTACTTGGAATTTAAAAGCCGCCAAATATGGACCAAAATTTTAAGTCAGTGGGTACTTGTCAATCATATTTAAGTGAGAGAGCCAAAAGCTATTAAAACAATATTGCATAAAAGGATTATCTACCACCCAGATGCCACAGCCACCATCACAAACACCATCTCCACCAGATGGCCATCACCTCCACCACCATTACTTCTCCGTGGCACCATGCCACAGCCGCCACAGCAGCAACAGCCATGCTACGGCCACCATAAACCACACCACCGCCACCACCATCACCCTGCCAACAACACCACTTCCACCACATTAGATACTCCACCACCACAGCCACCATGTCCCTGCTATTTCCACCACCACTAAGCCATCAACACATCTCCAACCACCACGACTACAACCACCTTTCTGCCACCACCACCGCTATCACTGCATAATAATTACGAGTAACTTTCAGCTGCCGCCACCAACACCACCACAGTCTCGGGCATAAGAAAGTTTTACAATTTAAACACAAGTGTACAATTACGGTAAACTGAATATATTTGTATAATATAGCAATTTATAGAAATTAGCCATCAGTTTACCAAACATGTCAACTTATTTTTCAGTGCTAGAAATTCAGTAGCGTATGTTTCTAGTCCTAAAATTCAACACTTAATTTGAATTATATCAAACAACCCTCATCTCCGGGAAAACCATGTCAAGAATAGGAAATAAGTATGATTCAGAATGTTTGAAAACAGAGACTAACGCCATTCAATCTTACGCAGCGCTTCCAATAAAAATATTAATCATGAATCGATTGAGACTTTCTCTTAAGGAGTCTAAGATTTATACGCAAAGGGTAGGGCATGGGCATCGATTCACAATGGGTTCACAATAACATCAGTATTATACCGTTCGGGCTTTTACTTGCATAAGCATTCTCCAACAATCTCTTACTACATGCACAAAGTTGGAATATGAAGTCAACAGGCATCCAACGATTCAGGTAATAGCTAAAGGTCCTACAGAGACAAGTTCAAGTAGGCTGTTGTTCCTCATATCCGTGCCTTTGCTTTCGACCTTCTATGCCCAACCGCCTGTATCGACAACTACAGCGGCTAAGCCAAGTTGCAGAATTTCCAACCTGGAGACGGTCCCACCTCAGGACCTCACACCAGCTCTTACTCGCAACCAAGAAAGCTACCTTGTTCTACACAAGTGACTCGCACCCAATCCTACCCACATTTGGTGAAACGAAACGGATAAAACCACCAAGAAAACAAAGAACCCAGTTCCCTTCTGATTTCTTAGTTGTAGGCACTATGCATCCAATGGAAAATAAACAAGGCAAGACAACACAAAAAAGACACACGAACATACACCTGAATGCAAAATGGAGGGACTCGCCATATTAGGGTTCTTCCATCTACATGAAACGTCTCTATCAACACAAACATATAACAACATAATAACACAAAGATTCGTAAATTGCCAATAAGGAAAAGAAAACCTAGTTTCGAAAGAAAGCCCTAATCATACAACAGATTCCATCAAATAGTAGACCTACATATTCGCACAAGAGCTGAAGCTCGTCTTCGGACAAGTGCTGGCCCTCTTTAACCTTTGAAATCCACAGATCCAAATCCATCGCCTACGTCACTGCTGTTATACAACCGGCCTATTGCTGCCCTATTTTGTGTTATGTGTGTAAAATTTACGTGAGTGGAGTGGGGTATGATTGTGGTGGAGGTGTGTGTGTGTGTGAATCTAATCTGGTGCGAAGTGAAAAGGTGGGGGGCGGAGGCGATTGGCTGCCCTCAATAAGAACAATCGCCTAACAAAGGACGGAGATGCAGAGAGACTGCCGAGATTCACAGGATCTTACCCTTTTTTTTTTCGAAACCCTTCTGTTCCTGTGCACTTTTTTTAATTGATTGATTGAAACGCCAAACACATCCTTTTCGTTCTCTATTAGACTCTTTTGCCCCTCTTCTCTCCGACTACTAGTACTTTTGTGCTTGTAGTTTAGTTGCCCCCCCCCCCCCCCCCCAAAACTGTAAAGATTGATTTCCTATCAAACTTTTTAGTTTCGGATTATATATATATATATATATATATATATATATATGTGTGTGTGTGTGTGTGTGCGTGTAAAATACTTAAAGCTTTTAGTTTTTTTTTCCTATTATCCTGAATACATTTTGTTTGTCCAAAAGATTGTTTTTAAAGTAAATAGGTAGTTCACGTAAGAATCTTTTTTGGCAAACCCGCCACCATTCTTCCTATCGCCGTCAGTACTGTCCTCTAACCTAACTCACTTTTGTCATTACTTTCCCCCAAAATCATCTAGCTCTTCTCCCCTCCTTGGCAAACTCCGCCGAACCCACCGCCACTTTCCTGCCAAACCCACCATCACTTTTCCACAACCATTACCAGCGCGCACCGCAACTACAGCGACCTTGCCCTCATTTTCCCCCTTACCACCCCTTTTCCGTGATGACCACCATACCCAAAACAACTGACGCCACTGACATTACACCCACTTGAACGTTGTAAGAATTGGCATATTAAAATTGTGAATATTCTTTACTGAACCAATACGACCACCACCACAACAACACGCATCCCCCCTTTCCTCATAACCACCACTACTTTTCTCATTAAACCCACCAACATAAGTTGGAAACTACCACTGTTGCAGGGGGTTGGGGAGGGGGGTAAGGGCTTTGACTTTGATGATGTGGCTGCTACATGTGATTTGACTAGGATGATGTGGTTACAACATAGGTTTGTTGCAAATTGTTCAGTTTGTCCTTCAAAATTAAAAAAACATCAACATAATTTAAGCTCTTACTGTCAATTGGTGACTGGAGCACCAATTCAGAAGTTCAGGGTGGTGGCTATAGTTAATGATCTAAGCATTATTTTTGTGTTAGTTGAGCGCGATAAGTGTTGATCAACTACACCAGTTCTCTCCAAGCTCTTGTTTATATCAACTTTCAAGCTTCTCACATTCCCCTTTTAGTGCTTTCAACCCAGACTAGTGAACCCGAACGTATTCCAACACACCCAGAATAGTGAAAATATATGATACCTAAACCAAGTTGCAGTGAAAACCAAAGTCCCCCCAGCCAACCCAACAAGGGATTTTACTTGTGGAAAGAAGCCACCCCCTCTACAACGGTTTGGCCAATGTTAATTTAGAGCTGAGACCTTTTTTTTAATCAATTCATTCATACCCGGGTCATCTCCTTTCCTCCCACCTGCCACCAAACATAGGGGAACCATTAAACTTTGATTAGAACATTCATTAACTAGATTTAGTGGATGTGAGCACTCTTTTTGCTCCCTCTCCATGAACACCTCATGAGTTTGAAAGGATTGACAAAAAAAAGTTTTAATTAAAAATTTTATGTTTTCACCCAAAGGAAAATTCAAAATAGAGTTACTGGTTGTTGGAATATACATGGACCAGTAGTTGTCCACAAACTACTCTTTCTCTACTTGAGCAATTATGCACCTAAAAAAGACTAGACTGCTGGACTACCTTATTTCCATGTGGATGCCTCACCAACCTCAGCATTCAAGCCTCAAATCATGCTTCTATTTGGTTTGACATGTGGCCCTAGCAAAACTTCCTCGCCTAAAAGATTCGAGGCTATGTAGCTAATCCACCCCCAAGGAAACACAGGTCATTAGGGTAGCATGGACCACACCTATATCTGGCTCTACGATGTTCATAGTGATATCATGGGGAAAAACAACAATAAAAATGATGGCCTTATGGAATAAACAACCTTTTGGCAGTATTGATGCCCAGATCATGGATGCCAAGGCACACCTCTATCCTTTTCAGTCTCTCATACCATTTAATGATGCCCAACTTATGGAACGAAACACTAGGAAGAAGCTAGACTGGCTACTTGAACGTGGGGAAATATAATAGGCCCAAAAGGAAAAATCTTAGCGGCTCCAACACTGAACACAGGAACACAAAGTTCTTGCATAGTTCCACCATCATTCATTGAAACAATAACCGCATCTTATCGCTAGTGGATAAAGATGGACGAACCCTAAAAGATCGTAAGTGTATATCATCTTGCCTGTTCCAACCTTTTTAAAACATGTTCTACCTGCCGAACAGCCCAACCTCTAACTCAAGGAATTGTCGCACTGTTAATAACTTGACCAATAACATCTCTGAATGTAAAATCAATATTCTTGGGAGGCCATTACAGCCTCCAAAATTAAAAAAGGCCCTTTTTCAAAATAAAACCCTTAAAAGCACCGGATCCAAATGAAATCCCCATTATAGTCTATCAACAATGCTGCGAATTCATGGAAACGCCTCTTACCACTGCAGCCCTCTCCTGTTTGCAGTCAAGTGACATGCTAGGGGAAGCAAAGAATACCTTCATTGCACATACCTAAAACAAAATCCCCATAATGGCCAAATGATTTTTGACCTTTTAGTTTGTGTAATACCCTCTAAAAATATTCCCAAAACCCATGTTAACTGCATCAAGGAAACCCTGGAAGACTTTTTTTTAGAGTATAAAAATGCTTTCATTTCGGGTTGACAAATTATAGATAATGTGGTTATTGGACAAGAGCTGGTAAAAAAAATCAGAATAACCACCAAGTACAAATCAATCATGGGGCAGTCAAAATGGATATGAGCAAAGCCTATGACAGAGTCAACTAGAATTTCTTGGAAGCAGTTTTAAGAAAAGTCAAATCCCTAGAGCATATTATCCACCTCTTCTAAAAATTTGTAACAACTATAACATGTGAAATCCTGGTCAATACATGAAGATTTCAACTGACTTATGGCCTGAGACAGGGTGACCCTCTGTCACTGTATCTTTTCATCCTCTCTGCAGAGGTCCTATCTTCGAGCCTTATCACAACACAAGACACTGGTGAGGTCCCAAACATCAAAGAAGGTTAACAAACCCGCTGATTAATCACCTCTTCTTTTCAGATGACTCCTTAACATTTACAAAATAACCCCTACTACTTGCATACAGTTACATTACATACCTTTTTGGAACTATTGTGTGGACTCTGGACAACAGGTTAATCATAGCAAATCATCTCTCACCTCGAGCCCAAATTCAAGCCTACTAGTAAATTTTTACTGCACGTTAGGAATTACTTTGTTAGAAGAGTTGAAAAATACCTAGGAAGTACACTGGACATCATTGTCAGGAAAAACGATTTTCTACAAGAACTACTAAACACAATCTGAAACTGCCATGCTAGCTAGAAAGGGCTTCTCCTCAATAAAGCCGGGAGAAGCACTATAATTTAGTTTGCCATCTTATATCAAAAAGTAAACACTATCATGTGTAACTGATGGTGGTCTGGCAATAAAAATATAACGGCCTACACTAGATTAATGGGTATGCTCTTTCTACCCCTAAAGAAGATGGGGGCATGGAATTTAAAGATGTCTGCCCTATGAATCACGCCCTCTTAGCAAAATTCTACTGGCGTATGTCGTGTGAGCCTCAAAGCTTATTTACAAGAGTACTGAGGGAAAATATCATGTTAGAGCAATTATCTTTTCATCACCAATTGTAGGTAAGTTTTCCTAGGGATGGCGTAGCATCTTAACAAGAAAGGAGACACTAAAACAAGGACTTCGATTGCAACTGGGAAATGGATCATCGATATCAGTATGACAAGATAGCTATATATATATATATATATATATATACATCGATTGCAACTGGGAAATGGATCATCAACATCAGTATGACAAGATAGCTGGATGCCGAATATCTGCCCTACTCAACTAACAAGTGTCTCCATCATAAATCTACACATCTCCCTCGTTGGTGACTTAAACAACAAACATCATTGGAATCAAAATCTACGTTTCCCACCTGACATAATAAAACAATATATATATATGGCATGGGGGCCACTACTTGTAGGGAGTTCTTGGTGGCCTTGGCCCATAAAATGGAATACATAAACAAAGAAAAAATGCAAGCTGAACAACCTAACGTGGCAATTTTCGGACCACTTCCCTATCAAAGTAAACATCTACAAACTAATAGTTGTCTAATCAAATTCCTTTACCATACTCACTAGAATTCGACTAGGGTTATAGCAAACAAACAAACTAAAATGAACAGAATGGATTGGACTATAAGAAATTAATATATTCAGGGTATCTATAGTGTCATGTGTCATATTTATGTTACGTGCTGCCGATATTACAGTGTGAATAAAAGGAGACTACTGCTATAAGATCGACCTGTGTGCCCATGCCACATCCATATGTTACGTGTCCCTACACACCACGTGCTTTAATCGTGTTTCACCTTCCCCATGTGATGTGCTCCATACATCAAATTTATAATGTGAATAAAGGGAGACAATTGTTATAAGATCGACCCGCGTGCCCATGCCATATCCATATGTTACGTGTCCCCCGCACCATGTGCTTTAATCATGCCATCGTGTTTTACTATCCCTATGCAACATGCTCCAGACATCAAATTGTTTACCTTTGGCATCAATCCTTATCTTTACCACACCATGCATCCATAGCCTTGGTTGTGGAACATGCTTCGACCTGCCCTCGCCAATGCATAGCATCCCTTTGGTAGACAATTGCTCTAGTACACTACTCAAGGTTTTTCCAAATGATTCAACATGAACTCTTTTTTGTCAAGCTCGCAACTCATTCAAACACGCTACGTCAAGACACTACAAGTGCTCTCGCACATAAAGTCAAAAGGAATAGGCATCTCATCTAAGACACTACTTCATTAAGGAACTTTGCATGCTCTGTAAATAAAATCATCTTGTTTAGGTAGGAAACTCCTTGTGGACACTACTTCACCACATCCGGTAGAAACCTCCTCTAATACACCACCTCGATGCACTTCAGTTGCTTTGACATAATGACTCACCACAAATAGACAACTCTTTCGGAACAATATTTCTGCTAGGGTGGTTGTATGATTACTCTATGTACTCCGGCATTGAGGCTTTGTATTAACATATAAAGATCATAACCCTAATTCACTCTAAGATAAGCATGTCTCTTAAGGGCATTGTGCTAACTTTGCCTGGCAATCAAGCTTGGCCTTCTCCACCAGTGCCACGTTCTATGCATCTTTTGATTCATTTCCTATTGGCATGTGGTTAGATCGAGGGCATTCTCTAATAGCACCAGCATTGTGCGAGTCAGTTTTCTTAGGCAGACAATTATATTAGGATAGGTGAAATGAGCACGGTAATCCGATGATGTAGTGGAGTAGTGGCTTTTGGCACGCCTTTAGCTTAGGTGATAGTTTCGAGGGTGCCATGTGTCACATGATGATATGTTATTTTCAGTTGCCTATAAATAGAGGATAAAAGCACTCGTTTGGACAATAATTTATAACCCTTCACATTTTAATTTTCTCGCCCTATTAAAGAGCTAAATAGTTATTATAGAAAGAAACTACATAAGCTGCATATCTTGACGTGTAACCCTAACTGTAAACAACCTATCGTTGTAATTTTTTATTTATTTGTTATTGGTGGGCTCTATTGATAATTCATGTTTATAACTAATTATGGGTATAAGCTTGGTAATAAATATTGAGCATAATTTATCCAGTCCAATCCAGTTAATTCCTATTCAGTCCAACTCAGTTTGAGGCCAGTCTAGTTAGAAGATTATGATCGGTTAGAAATTTTAGAATTATCTTATGATTAGTTCATGGTGCATGCAATACTTATTGATTTAGATGAAAATTGGCGATGATTTCCAGAATCTGGTACATCTCATCTGCTTCATCATAGATAATTACTGAATTAAGGACATATAATGTCCCGAAGTTCAGGAAAAGGAGCCTTGCGGCTACAGTTTAAGGGAGGCTATTCTCTCTAGAAACTTTGGACCATTTCTCTCTAGAAACTTTGGACCATTGCTCTCTAGCAGTGGTGCATCATTTTTAAGGAGAAATTCAACATTTTGTATAAAACTCTCAATATTTGTGATCTATTTGCATTGTGGATTCACTGCAAGTTGGTTCTAAGTCTTCTAAGCAAGTATCCTCTATAGGAAACTTTATATTACTTTCTAGTTTAGGCTGGATTAGAAAAGTCTAGAGTATGTCCCATCCCCGCGACCAAAGTTCGGTCAATAGGACAAAGCTGATAAAAGGAGTCTTTTAAGTTCATTTCTTCCCACTAACTAAAAGACTGAAGTTTAGGTCGTCTCATGTGGGGTCCAGTCGAACTATGATTGTTTTGATCCCAGTTTGTTCGACCAGATACGTAAGCTATCTTAACCTTGTTGTCAAATTAAAGCCAAAGCTATAGAATTATGTTAGGGGGAGGGGGGTTTATAGATGCACCTGTGCATATTTATGTGTTACATATTAAAAGGATAAAAATAAATTATCAAGACAAAGTAGAGATAGGTGGGGTTTAACAGATGCCTAACACCTTCTTGTTGTATAACTTAATTAGTCCGAACCCATCATCTCTACTTTCGATAGATTAGAAGCCTGGTTGGGCATTTTTTAGTTTTTCCCCTAATTTTCCTTTGTTTCTTCTTAACAATAAAATAAGATGGCGACTCTGAGTTTTAGGCCTTCGCGGGTATAGAGCTTTTAAGGCGGTTCACTACAGTAGTGACTCTGTCGGGGACTAAAATAAGAGGACTAGACTTGATATGTTTTATTGCCTTTTTTGGGCCTTTGTGTTTTCCTTTGCTTTATTAACATGTACAATGTGTTTTAATGCGGTAATTGTGCTTTTCAATTTTATGACTCAGAACGTATGTGATGTCCTAAACCCACCCATTCGAGAGTAATGGCTGAAACCCTCGAACTTCCTAGTTATTGAGACAAATTCGACTGTTACTCTCACCTTCATGGCCTAGTACCAAGAGCCTCTTAATATCTCGTATATTAAATGACTTGTGTACAAGTATTGATGATCACCAATTATTGACCATATGAGTTACGGGTGTACAAGTTAAGCCGAAGGAGTAACCTTGCACCCAAAGTTGAGAGAAAAAAAAACACACACCCTAACCATTTCTATGGTCTGCCTTTTTTGGGGATAATACTTGACAGGTTTATGGCATATAGGTTGGGAAATTGCCAGTATTCTAAAAACTGGCTGGTATACTCACTAAAGGCAGATTGCATAAAAAAGGGATCCTTACCAATCGATCGGTTTACCAACAGGTGAACTGGGGGGTTTAGCCAGTAAGTGTTCTTCTTGCAAATCAAAACTAGCCGGTCTATGCCTACCTTTTTAGTTATCCAAATTTACCCATTAACTAATCGAATCGTTAAACCACAACGTTAACCAGACGGTTAGTCAAACGCTTTTCCAAAAGCTTAAAACAACATGTTGAGTAACTGGATGGTTAACCCATAAGGTTAACCAGACGGTTAGTCATTACCTCACTTTCTCCAACATTTTTCCAGCATCCAAAATCACCCCACTGAGTAACCAGACAGTTAGTCACTACACGATTTTTTAGACACTCTTTCAAAAAACAAAAAATCCCAAAGCACTCCACCAAGTAAGTAGCCGGTTCACCTGTATGGTTTACTGGACGGTTAGTTAGTATTCAACTTTCCTGTATAAACTACCTGGTTTCATATGTGTCTTAATTAAATGTTTGCATTTTATTCTCTATACAATTAAGGATAAGAAACTCCGGTATCGGGATTCATCCGAAAAATTCACAGGAACCCCATTGGTCAAAAAATTCCCTTAGATTGATGTTTTCGTCCACTTCAAGAGTTTCAGACCCACTTCACAACTTTGGCAACTCAACAAATGAAGACCGTCTCAGATATAGAATTCCTCATGAAAAAAGACAAGAGGATCAAAAGAAAGAACCTAAGGCAGAAAAGAAGAAAGTTGAGTTTATGAAAAGCCAAAAACCTGGAATATAAAACAAAATGGCTACACTTGATTCTAAAGTGGCTAACATAAGAAGGGAAGATGACCCCATGGACCTTATTACCGTCACCTTGAACCCCGAAGATAGGCTGTCACCCAAGTTCTTAGATGCCTCACTTGGATAAGTTCAATGGTAGAATTGATTCTTGAATTCATGTTAAGATATACATGTGAGGGTTGGCCCTTTATGGAGTTAGCAAAACCAGTTGATTCAGCTTTTTCACCGTACTCTGGCAGGAGCCACCTCTAGTGTTTCCTCATCCTTAATGATGTCTGGGTACGAACATGGAAAGATGTTGTAAGAGAATTTATGAACCAGTATCAATATAATGCAAATTTGGATATTTCTAGAAGAGGTTCAGAGACCACTAAACAAGAGCCTAGAAAATCTATGTCAGTATATATCAAGAGATGGAGGAATAAAGCGACCCAATTGGTTAATTATCCCTTGGAGGAGGAACAAGTTAATATAGTAAGTAATAATTTGTTGTCGGTGTATCATGAGTGCATCTTTGGACATTATTACACCTCTTCAAAGCCTTAGTGGATCCTTGGTACAAATTGAGGACGTTATTAACAAAGGATCTCTATCTCGTGAAATCAAACCAGAAGGATATCAAGCTGGTACAAGGAATTCCACTGCTCATCCAAAACCTACCAGTACCAACATTATTAACAATCTACAAGCACAATAAGTAGTGTCATGGGACGCCATTGCTGGACCACGACGAAAGTTCACTCCATTAAATGCCCCCTTGTCTAAGGTGTTTGAGCAATTACTATGAAGGGGCATGATCTCCAAGTTACCCCTACTCCTAGACCAGCAGTTATACCTAAAGGATATGATGTCCAGGAATTTTTTGCGTATCACCAAGGAAAGGGTCATCACTTACACATGTATGTAAGATCTTATTAACAAGGTCAAAGTATCCTCTCTAGCCAAGCCAAATATGAGAAAAAAACCCTTGCCTACTCATAGGGTTAATGTGGTTGATAATGAGCCGCGAGTATTAGATCCTTCTACATTCATAACACAAGTATGTCACTATGTGAATATGTCACCCTTTTGTGTTCAAGTCCTCTTGGCAGAATTTTATAGTGTGATTTCTTGGGAGGAACTGATGGAAGGAGAAGCTTGTACTGTAAGAGGATAAGACTATCACAAAGATACATGTTTGATTAGCAGACCAATGCCGTTGTGTCGTATTTGGCTAGGTCTAGTCAAGTTTAATAGATAACCAACCAGCCATCTGGCTTAGATCCTTTGTTATCTTAAGACTTGCAAGATGACAAAGTTCTTCAACAAGTGAAAAAACTCAGGCCAATATTTCTATTTGGGGATTATTGCCGGCCTCGTATTCCTATAGGTAGGTCTAATTAAACTGCTTAGCAAAGCCTAGGTCCCTATCCTAACCCAACTTGAAGAGTTGTCTCCTGTGCTCAGGGTCATTCATTACAAAAGTGTTCTTACATTTTTCAGGTCAATTTGCCGAAGATGGGACTGAGCGATAATGACCCACTCTATATCACTATGAGTGCTCTTGATAAGAAGATCCCTTTAATCCTTATTGATAATTGTTTTGCCTTTAAAGTTTGTCCTCTGTGTACTGTTCAAGCCCTTAGTATTGAACCTTAAGGGTTCACTACATCTAGCCAAGTGTTGAGAGCCTATGACAACACCAGATATGATGTCATTGATACAATAAAGCTCCCTATATCTATTCCAATAGCTACTTTTGAGGTCGATTTCCAAGTGTTAGATATTCCCGCCACCTTTAATCTCTTGTTTGGAAGGCCATCGATCTGTTTAGTTAGAGCAATACCCTTTACACTACACCAAAAAAGTTAAGACTGTGCTCGACAAAGCTATTTTCACAATTGTGGGAGATTCCCAGCTACCACATATAGGCAAGTAGAAAATGAGAAAAAAAAAAGCGTTAAATTGCGCACGGCTTGGTAGAACTACTTCTTAGTGGATTTAAGATTGATAGTCCAGCACAATGCTTGGAATTTGAGGAAGTCTGCCAACATGAGAATTTTCTCAACTTTGTACTTCACGGTAACAATTCAAGGCTACCAATGATGCAGAAGCTCCACTGTCTTCTGGGAAAAAGGATTAGGCCGCAATTGCCAAAGGCTTCCTAGCTTCTCTATTTTGGAAAATAAGAAAGATCAGTTTGGTTTGGTATATTGGCCAACAAATGAGGAAGAAAAAGAATTTTTCAAGAAGACGGCCCATCTCAAGAAGGCACCTGACAAGAGACAATTTGCGGATTATCTAGCTGTGTCTACGGTCCCCACATTTAATGGGTGATTTTTCAAGGAAGGCGAGAAAAGCCCTTATTATGGATTCTGTGAACCATCTAAAACATGGAGACCAGAAAGCTGATGAGTGGATCAATGATTTTCAATGACTAGTGAGTAGGTAGAAGATGAAGAAATGTTGAGACTGATGGACCAAGTAAGAACAATGCTTCCGGTTGGATGGTTCTCATGGAGGTGAATCGAATGACTGCATGCTTTGACGATATGCACATCCTTGTGCTTATATCTGAGATAGAAAAACTAGACTCTTGACCTTATTAACCTGATCACCTTATCCCAAGGCAAATTATAAAATTGGAAAATTGAGTATGAACTGTTTTTGTGGGAGAGATCATCAAGGATAATTTTGATGCCAAGTCTAAATTCGAGCTGAATGTGTTAGATGCTTTTGATTCAATTCAAAATCTGAACCTACTTTCTTATTATGCTTCTTTGACTTTTTGATTGATAATATAACGATTGATTTGGATTACTCCTTGGCTACTGATATAAATTATGATCAATTAGTCAATATAGTTAATAACGAATTATAACTATGGACAAATAAGAGAAAAATATTTGAAAGAAATGATGAAAGAAGTTGAAAACCTAGAGTAAAATCAAGTTAATCCAGTGGCACAAGAGATTGCTGTGGACAACATAGGCACGCCTGAAAATAAAAAGGAAATTAAAGTAGGGGTTAGCCTATATGGAGTAAAAAGAGAGAGAGAGAGGATAATTGCACTCTTGAAAGAGTTTATAAACATCTTTGCGTGATCGTATAGCTCCATGCTTGGTATCGACCCTTAATTGTGAGCATCAATAACACATATTCCCATAAGTTAAGCTTGTCAATCAGAAACTCCACAAGTTAAAGCCCGAAGTGTAATACCCCGGATTTTTGGCTACTTATGTAGGTAATAATTTAAAAATTATACTGATTTGAATTAAGTAATGGACCATAGATAATTTTTTTAAAGTCCTTTTAGTGATGAAATTAAATATTTAATGGTCTTAGTGGCTAATGTGATTAGATTAAATATTATTTAAACAAAGAAGAAGAAGAGATTTCGACTTGGATTAAGATTTTAAGTCATATTGTGATTAAGTTAGTTGATTAGATTAAGTATTATTTCAAAGAAGAAGAGATTTCGACTTGGATTAGGATTTATGTCATATTGTGATTAAATTAGTAATGAAGACTTTAAGATGTGTTATAATTACACTAGCAATAAGGACTTTTAGCTGTGTTATGATTGCACCATCAATTAGAACTTCAAGTCATATTAGAATTAAATTAGCAATCTGTATAAGGGAGAAGAAGACATAAGAGTCTTCATATTTTTTAGAGATAAAGGAGAGGAAAGAGAAAAGAGTCAATTACATTCTTTTGGGTATTCAAGCAAAAAGGTGGTGATTGATCTAAGATAAAGAATCAATTGCATTCTTTTGGGTATTCAAGCAAAAAGGTGGTGATTAATCTAAAATAAAGAATCAAGTGCATTCTTTTGGGTATTTTCAAGCAAAAAGGTGGTGATTGATCCAAGATAAAGAGGAGATTTTTGAGATGATATTGTTACTTTGAAGTAAAGATCCAAGATAAAGAGGAGATTTTTGACATGATATTCGTTACTTTGAGGTAAGGGTTTTTACGCCGTCTTTTCGTTTCATACACGAGAATCTTTGCGTCTTCGTTTGATTTCAAAATTGAATTTGCTTCTGAGCCTATTATTGATCATTACGCTTTTTGTAACGTTATCAATGATCTTGTTTCACTGTCTTATAATTTGCGTTAAAGACAGTTCCCATGTGATTTATAAAAATCTTTGTTCGTTATATCGTAAAAGGTCGTTCGTGATTATTTTGTACTCTCAGCCGTTCTTTGTTCGCCGTAAAAAAAGTTACTTTCAAAGATTTTTAGACCAACGTGTCTCTCTTCTATTGGTCTTGACGTGTGAATTTCGAGTCTCCTTTGTCACGTGTCAACTTTCTGCCGGGTCTTTTTGGTTATTTACAGTTTGCTTCCGCTTTCTCGATTTTCGCGGATTTCTTTTCACCCAAAACTTCTTTTGACGATATCTCATTCACCCGATCTCCGATTGAGCTGATTTTTGTTTCGTTGGATTCGTATTTTTGTTCTCTTCAATTTGAGTCTATAATGACTATTTTTGGACTTCGAATAAATATTCGCTATATTTATCAAACTACTTTGTGAATGATATTTGTGTTCGAAAGTCACTTTTAATTATCGTGACTTATTTGTGACGCGCCGGCTACGATATTCGACATGGTATAACCATGATTTGTGATGCTTAATAATAAGCAATTTGTGTATGTGACACCCACAAGTTTTGATAAATATATTTTGATATTCGACTAATTGGTTATGTAAACCCCTTTTTGGGTCGATTTGTTATTCGTTTTTGAGTCGATATTCGACTTATTGGTTATTTAACCCATTTTTCGATCGCTTCTGTTATTTGCTTGTGAAATTCGACTGAGTTATCTAAATTCTTATTTATTGGCTCTATTCGATAACTCATATTTGTTATTCGCTTTTAGGTAACCTTCTTTTGGTTACTTTCGTATTCGTTTGTGAAATTTGACTGAGTTATCTAAATTCTTATTTATTGGCTCCATTCGATAACTCTGAATTCGTATTCGTATCTATTTTTGGCCCTCTGTGTGTAAAAACTTTTACTGGGCAATTCGTGCTCACCCCTTTGTTTTTCGTTTCCTTTCCCTTCCAGGCCAAAAGTAGCACGAAGGGCGAGATATTAGTACAGCGGTTGGAATTGCTCTGGTTTTTTATATTGAGAATAGAGCTTATGATTTCTTTAGACGAAAAATCGGTTAGTTGATTTATTTTCCTTTGGGTTCAGATATTTAGTCTGAGAGATTTGTAATAAAGTTTTAGATCATGTTTAGGAGTAATGATTTTAAGATACAAATCATTTTGTTTGTGGTATTTTAGATGCTCTGCTCTACCATTAAGGTTGTATGTTTTGGACAGGATTGAATTATGGTTTAAGGATGTGTTCGGACTCTCGGGTTCGGGGCGTTACAGAATGGTATCAGAGCTTAGGTTTGAAATTCTGTAGACTCATTAGCCTAAGATATATGTGTTCGAGATTAGAACTTGAAAAGGTGGATTAAGTTTTGATCACTTATTTCTTATTGGAGCATAAGATTGAGATTTGGGCATAAGATTGGGATTCAGGTCGAGTACGCAATAGTAGAACGAATGTTATTTGCCTTTGGAATTCAAATATTTTTAAGTGTTAATCAAAGAGGAGGATTGAAGGATAGGACTATGATCTTTTGATGTTTATAAGTTGATCTATCAAGTAGGGTATGAAAAAGGTTGTGATTTTAAGATACAAGTGATATGGTGAGATATATTCTTGTAGTAAATTTGAAAGAAGGTGTTGGTGATATTAGATCTTGATGTCACTTTATTTGTTTCGATATCGTTTTGTAAGTATCTAAGTGTTAGACCTAGAAACTCGAAACCACAACTATATGTAGTTACTATTATAGAAAATCCTGTGGTGGCCCCTATGGTTTATAATTCTTGCCCCATTAGTATCGATGATAGAGATTTGACAGTTGACTTAGTTTTTTGGATATGAAACAATTTGATATGATTTTGGGTATGAGCTGATTGTTTTTCAATCATGCTAAGACGGATTGCTTTAGAAAATAGGATGGTTAAAAGATAACTAGTTGTTAGAATTATTCACCATAAGATCATGATCTTATGGTGAATAATTCTAACAACTAGTAGCTATGAGTTGTGTTGTGATCGAAAGATACACGTAATATATGTGTGTAATTATATTTTGGGTACTTTTAAAGTAATAGTTTTATCTGTGATAGATTTGGTAATAGTTTGAGGTGGTTTTCTATGAGGTATCAAAGTGCGCAGCAAAAGTATGGTGGTCTTTGGTGTGATGTGTAAGTGCATCTAGAATTAATTATCCATATTGGCTAAGTCAAAGTGGTATACTTCGAAGGTTGTTCAATGGACTGGGTTTTGATTTTGGTATCAGACTAAAAATAGAGGGGGGAAATATTGGTCATTAGGTGATCTCATGGTTTGGTTAGTGAATTGCTTAGACATTATGTCGTAATTTTAGTTAAGCCTTAGATTTTGAGTTTGTGGCCTTTTGTAGTTGACAAACATGGGCAATAAGTTTGAGTTTGATGTTGTCTTAAGTAACCGTATGTTTGAAGTACTAAGATGTCTGTGTGTTTAGAATTCTGGAACTCATATTTGCAGTTTGATTAAAAATTATCATTATTTGGAAGGCTAATGTGTGGCCGATGCATTGGGTGGAAAGCATGCCAATATTTTAGCAACTTTAGTAATAAGTTAATCTGAGTTGTCAGCAAAATTTCATTAAGAGAATATTGAGATGACTCAAATTGTGGCTTTTTATGAGCGTAGATTACATCACCTAGTTACTAGTATATGGTTAAGGTGATGATGATGAGAACGGAAATTAGAACTCAAGGTTTAGATCTCATAGAGTCAAGTCATATGTGAGAAGTATTTAGTACTTGTTAGGCTTGAAGTAAAGCGTGTTAATATTATGTAGATTGTGCAAAGCGTATGGTTTGGTGTACTATCAGAGTAGCGCAGTGGAAGCATGATGGATTAGAGATTGATTTCAATTATTGAATTTTGAGTGGCGTAGTTTAGCTCAATGAGTTTTGTAGGCTAGATAAGTTATAAATACTTCGAGGTTGAAATTCCGTTCAAAGGGGGAGGAATGTAATGACTCGTATTAGAGGGCAAGAAGCAACTTTTGATGATTAAGGAACATTCAATTCCGAGGACAAAATTATTTTAAGGGGGGAGAATGTAATACCCCGGATTTTTGGCTACTTATGTAGGTAATAATTTAAAAATTATACTGATTTGAATTAAGTAATGGACCATGGAGAATTTTCTTGAAGTCCTTTTAGTGATGAAATTAAATATTTAATGGTCTTAGTGGCTAATGTGATTAGATTAAATATTATTTAAACAAAGAAGAAGAAGAAGAAGAGATTTCGACTTGGATTAGGATTTTAAGTCATATTGTGATTAAGTTAGTTGATTAGATTAAGTATTATTTCAAAGAAGAAGAGATTTCGACTTGGATTAGGATTTATGTCATATTGTGATTAAATTAGTAATGAAGACTTTAAGATGTGTTATAATTACACTAGCAATAAGGACTTTTAGCTGTGTTATGATTGCACCATCAATTAGGACTTCAAGTCATATTAGAATTAAATTAGCAATCTATATAAGGGAGAAGAAGACATAAGAGTCTTCATATTTTTTAGAGATAAAGGAGAGGAAAGAGAAAAGAGTCAATTGCATTCTTTTGGGTATTCAAGCAAAAAGGTGGTGATTGATCTAAGATAAAGAATCAATTGCATTCTTTTGGGTATTCAAGCAAAAAGGTGGTGATTGATCTAAGATAAAGAATCAAGTGCATTCTTTTGGGTATTTTCAAGCAAAAATGTGGTGATTGATCCAAGATAAAGAGGAGATTTTTGACATGATATTGTTACTTTGAAGTAAAGATCCAAGATAAATAGGAGATTTTTGACATGATATTCGTTACTTTGAGGTAAGGGTTTTTACGCCGTCTTTTCGTTTCATACACGAGAATCTTTGCGTCTTCGTTTGATTTCAAAATTGAATTTGCTTCTGAACCTATTATTGATCATTACGCTTTTTGTAACGTTATCAATGATCTTGTTTCACTGTCTTATAATTTGCGTTAAAGACAGTTCCCATGTGATTTATAAAAATCTTTGTTCGTTATATCGTAAAAGGTCGTTCGTGATTATTTTGTACTTTCAGCCGTTCTTTGTTCGCCGTAAAAAAAGTTACTTTCAAAGATTTTTAGACCAACGTGTCTCTCTTCTATTGGTCTTGACGTGTGAATTTCGAGTCTCCTTTGCCACGTGTCAACTTTCTTCCGGGTCTTTTTGGTTATTTACAATTTGCTTCCGCTTTCTCGATTTTCCCGGATTTCTTTTCATCTAAAACTTCTTTTGACGATATCTCATTGACCCGATCTCCGATTGAGCTGATTTTTGTTTCGTTGGATTTGTATTTTTGTTCTCTTCGATTTGAGTCTATAATGACTATTTTTGGACTTCGAATAAATATTCGCTATATTTATCAAACTACTTTGTGAATGATATTTGTGTTCGAAAGTCACTTTTAATTATCGTGACTTATTTGTGACGCGCTGGCTGCGATATTCGACATGGTATAACCATGATTTGTGATGCTTAATAATAAGCAATTTGTGTATGTGACACCCACAAGTTTTGGTAAATATATTTTGATATTCGACTAATTGGTTATGTAAACCCCTTTTTGGATCGATTTGTTATTCGTTTTTGAGTCGATATTCGACTTATTGGTTATTTAACCCATTTTTCGGTCTCTTCTGTTATTCGTTTGTGAAATTTGACTGAGTTATCTAAATTCTTATTTATTGGCTCTATTCGATAACTCATATTTGTTATTCGCTTTTAGGTAACCTTCTTTTGGTTACTTTCGTATTCGTTTGTGAAATTTGACTAAGTTATCTAAATTCTTATTTATTGGCTCTATTCGATAACTCTGAATTCGTATTCGTATCCATTTTTGGCCCTCTATGTGTAAAAACTTTTACTGGGCAATTCATGCTCACCCCTTTGTTTTTCGTTTCCTTTCCCTTCCAGGCCAAAAGTAGCACGAAGGGCGAGATATTAGTACAGCGGTTGGAATTGCTCTGGTTTTTTATATTGAGAATAGAGCTTATGATTTCTTTAGACAAAAAATCAGTTAGTTGATTTATTTTCCTTTGGGTTCAGATATTTAGTCTGAGAGATTTGTAATAAAGTTTTGGATCATTTTTGGGAGTAATGATTTTAAGATACAAATCATTTTGTTTGTGGTATTTTAGATGCTCTGCTCTACCATTAAGGTTGTATGTTTTGGACAGGATTGAGTTATGGTTTAAGGATGTGTTCGGACTCTCGGGTTCGGGGCGTTACACGAAGTCTCTCAAGGTCAAAGAGGAGGTCATGAAATCCTCCACATAAGGTTTCATAAGAGTCATGGAATACCTTACTTGGTTAGCCAATATAGTCCTTATTCCTAAACTAAGCGGGCAAGTCTGGATGTTTGTCTATCGTAGAGATCTCAATCGAACCTTTCTTAAGGATGACTTTCATCTCACCATCATTGATTTGATCATTGAACCATACTGCAGAACACGAGTTAGTCTCCTTTGTAGATTGTTTCAAAGGGTATAACAAGATTAAGACGGCTTCCAAAGACCAATAAAAGACAACCTTTACAATCCCTTGGGGCACCTTTTGCTATATAGTGATGCCTCTCAGGTTGAAGAATGCCGGGGCTACCTACCAGAGAGCTGCTACTACCCTCTTTTATGACATCCATAAAGAAGTAGATGTCTAAGTAGATGACATGATCTTTGAATCCAAAGAAAGGGGGACCATTATACAGTCTTGAGAAGATATTTCGAAAGATCTAGGCAGTACAACATGAGGCTCAACCCCCAGATAAGTGTATTTGGAGTTAAGGTCGATAAACTACTAGGGTTCATGGTCAGTAAGCGAGGCATAGAAGTGGATCCAACTAAGATCAAAACAATAATAGAGATCCCCTCGCCAAAGAATGAGAAAGAGATCCAAGGGCTTTTAGGAAGAATCCAATACATTAGCCACTTCATTTCTCAGTTAATAATATTTAGTGAACCTAATTTCAAACTATTGAGAAAAGAGGCAACCAAAGAATGGAACTCCCTCTATCAAGAAGCCTTCAATAAGATCAAGAAGTACTTGAGTATCCCTCTAGTCTTAACCCCTATAGTGTCGGGTAACCTTTTATTTGTTTACTTGACCGTGATTGCAACAGCCGCCAGAGCAATGCTAGCCCAACATCTAGAGAATTTACTGACTGAAAGAGCCATCTATTAAGTTAGAAAGAAATTATCTCAATGAGAAATAAATTATTCTGCTTTAGAAAAGACATGTGTCGCTGGTGTGGGTGACACAAAATCTGTGACACTACATGTTGGCTTACCATATCAAGTTGTTTGCTAGGATGGACTCCATAAAATATCTATTTGAGAAATCAGTCTTATCCAATCACATAGCTAAATGGCTCTTGATACTTTTTGAATTTGATATCACATATGCCACCCAAAAGCCGATAAAAGGAAAAACCATGGCGAACAATCTAGCATATTGCCTACGGAAGATGTCAGCAAATGGGAAGTAAAGTTTCCAGATCAGGATGTTTGTGCCATAGAGGCATAAATCAAATGGCAGTTGTATTTTAACGGAGCCAAAACAATAAAGGATTGGGGTAAGAATACTTCTGATCTCACCAGATGGATCATATATCCCCATAGCCATCAAACTTCCATTCAATGGTATGAACAATACCGTTGTATATGAACATGCATCATTAGTTTGGAAATAGCCTTGAGCCTAGGTGTGAGGGGTGTTATGGTGTACCGAGGCCCAGCCTGATCATCCGTTAGATACAAGGAGTGTGGAGAATTCGACACGAGTGCCTGGAAACCTACCATGCTCATTCTGAAAAAAATTATGGACAAGTTTGAGGATATAAAATTCCAATAACTTCCTCTGCTTAAGAATAATTTTTCTAATGCAATAGCAACCCTAGCGTTAATGGTAGAGATACCCTAAGGGCAAGAAGTAGAGCCATTTGTCATTAGGAAGTGGGACCGGCCAGCTATTACTTTATGATTGCCCCGATAAGTGAAATTAAAACAGAAAAATTATGGTGGGTAGATGTGTATAATTTAATCCGAGATGGGAAGTAACCCGAAGGAGCATCCTCTAAAGATTGCATGTCTCTACGAAGATGAGCTCTTTATCATGTGCGGTCAAAATTTGTATAAGAGGCATTGTATGGGGAAAACCTGTTATGTGTCACTAAGGAAGAAGGTTGCCAGTTGTACATTCAGGCGACTTTGGACCCAATATGAATTGTAGAATGTTAGCAAAAACGGTTCCTCGTTAAGGATACTATTAGAGTAACATTGAGTGTGATTGTGTCGATCATTTGCACAAATGCAACAAATGCCAGATATACCCTAACATGTAACATCTCTCCCGGGAGTTGTATATTCAACTTGCACTTTCTCAGTACCGGGAATAGATGTAATAGGGAAAGTCAGTCTGAAAGCCTCCAACGGGCAAGAGTTCATATTCGTGGCTATAGACTATTTCACAAAATGAGTAAAAGCTGCATCATACGTTGTTTTAAATGCCAAAAGGTGGTTAAATTCATGAGAGCCAAAATTATTTGCCAATATGGTGTTTTGCATGAGTTGATTTTCGATAATAAACTCCAATTTGAGGGAAAAGTGACAAATGTGTCAAGGAGTATGGCATCACCCGACGTCGGTCTTCACCTTATTGTCCACAAACCAATAGGGCTGCAGAAGCCGCCAATAAGAACATCAAGAATATCCTAAGCAGAAAGATAGATTCTTATTATAATTGGCCCTCAAACTTCCTTATGCCCTCTGGGGCTATAGGACATCCATTTTGACATCCAGCAGCTTTACACCCTTTTATTGGTTTACGGTATGGAAGCAGTCCTACGGGTAGAATTTGAAGTAACTGTTTGAAAAGTACTTTGGAAAAGCAAATAGCCGAGGACGATTGGGTTCTAAATTGGTTTGAAAAGCTAGAATTGGCAGACGAAGATGATTAAAAGCACTCTATCACATTCAGGGTTACCAAAGACAAATCACCCCAAGCATTCAATAAGCGAGTGAAAGAGCACAATTTGAAAGAAGGGGATTTGATGCTAAAGAGAATAATGGAAACGTCTGGAAACTCTGAGAAAAATTTGAGCCTAATTGAGGTACGTCGGCAACCCGTATTGAAATATAGGGTGCGGTCTATTTTTAATAAAAAGGCTTTATTCTACTAGCATTGACTTTGATTATATTCTCGGCAAAATTAAAAATAAAGAGTTTGATAGGTTGCAAAGCCCTTCAAAGGGAAACCTAGGCAAAAGATAGGGCACAAGAAGAAAAAAACAAAGAGAGAGAGAGAGAGAGAGAGAGAGAGAGAGAGAGAGTCATATTAGCAACCAAAGGAGTATCCAAAGTACCATTGTGTTATCATGTCCCTCTTTTCTTTCCAGAAGGAGAGTGGTTATTGTCATCCAAAAGAATACTTGAGCCAAACTTTCTCTTATCATTCTTTCTAAAAGTCAGCCTTTCCAATATTAGAACTCTTTCTTTCTGAATCTCTTGCCCAGTCACCAAATCATTCCCTATTCTCTAGATCTTTACCCCTTTTCTTCCTTTCCGATCACACTTGCCCTGGATATAATCACCTGCCCCATGTTTCGGCCTAGTTTTAGCCTTTGCATTAAGCTGGTGTCCTTGATGATTACTCTTAATAATAGTGGAATGACAAACTGATCAATCCGACATCCATCAGAGTATAATTCTCTAATCGGGTTTTCAGGAGCATCAAATATCTCTTCGAACATTTGAGCACCAAATCAGGATTGTCGAATCCAAATGACTTTGGTCTCCTCCTCCGTCTAAGGTTGATAGATGCCTCTGGTAGTATTTTAGGATGATTTGTGGGGATTATGTAGTTTAAGTCCCAAACCTTCATGCAAAACGGCCTCTTCTTTGGCCTTTTCAAGAAATTTGATCTTTTTGCTGCTAGGAAAGTCCCAGTCTAGTTTTGCTCACAATCTGCTCTAAGTAACCAATTGATGTAAGAATCTGACAATAAAGGTGGGTCAGAGGTTACACTATTACAATTCACTCTAGCATCAATAGAGCAATAGCTGTATGAGTAGGTTCTCTATTCCTGTGAAATGTTTCGAACTAGAGAGTGAGTAAGTTCATGCACAATCAAGAAATTACTATAAGACACAAGAATGATTTTCTCATAACTGGTCTGCCGAAGGATCCAAAAGTGTAGTCGAAAGATAAGAAGTGGCAGACCGACGAGACATATACAGTAATTGATTTCCAACAGCCACAGAATAGGTCCATGGGTCCTCCACTGGTTATAATACCAATGGATATCTTTGGAGTCCTTGGTATAGAAGAAACGGGTCTAGGCATCAATGCATGAGCAACCCTCGAAGAGTAGATGTCTAGATCTAAAGGAGCGAGGATTGCCTCAGTCGGTTTAGTAATTAAACCCAATGATCTAAAAGGGCCACACATAAAGAGGCAAAGGGCTACCTCTGAATTCAGGATTAGGGTCTCGGTGTTCTCGGAGATAGCATTTGATAGTCTCAACAACCATTACCGGAGCTAAAGTCCTTCCTTGAAAGAATACTTAAGATACGAGGCCTGATAACCTCATATCCGCAAGTCCCACGCCCACAGTGATGAGGTACTCAATGGCTAGACATAACACCAAAGCGGCCACTCGAGGAGAATGTGCTTACCTCGAATGGAAGACTTCGACCATTCCACATTGGCCTCTAGAAAGAGCATAAGAGACTTGATGTCCCTTTTGAATGACAAGCACCATGATAGGGATATCCTATCAAAGCTGACAATTTCTTGTAAGTAGCACATATCTCATCAAGACTGAAAAACATGATCTTATGGATCCCAAAATTTGCAATCCGCTTGAAAAGAATCCTCGTGAATGGTTACAATGCACAAATTCATGATCATTTTCAAACGGAACCGCCTATCTAGGTGGACGAGCTCTACTTTGTGGAAATAGTTAGCAAAGGATTGGAACTGAATCTCAAAAGTTGTTGGACCATCTCCGTCATTGGCCAGTGATTCACTTCTGAAAATTGAGCTCTTTTTATCTGATGTTTAAAAAGGGCACGACCATGGTACCAAGAAAAGAGAAACCCTAAATTGTATAGGTTAGAAGAAAAAAATGTAAAACTAGTCTGAAGAATTGGATGGTTTTTACAGAACCAGCCTGTTTTTTCTATAATTTTGCTTGCAAGAAAAACCTACTGACTAACCGGCCGGTTTTGATTTATAATCTTATTTTATAATAGGCACTTCCTGACTAATCGGCCTGTTTTACATAAAAAAAAAAATAATTTTAAGCACGCTTCCTGACTAATCTGCTAGTTTACTCGAAAAGAAAATTTTCCTAAAAGTTGTTTCCTGTCGGTTAGTCAGTACTGTGGAGTTTTTACATGTTATGTTCATTTGTTGGCCTATCACTATACATGTTTCTCAACAAATATTTCTAAAAGTTTCATCCCAGTCCTCCTATATTTCTTGTGCCATGTGTGTGTGCATGTGTAAAAGAAAAGCATAAAACCATGAACGCATATATAAAGAAAGGCATTGTAAATTAAATATAAACTGGAGTTTAACAATTGAAAATGTCCAAATAAGAGTCTTTGGAGCTAGAATCCCTAGACCTAATTCTTTATTCTTACTTCCACGATCTTTTCGAGCCCGGCTAAACGTGTGTGGAATCTAAGGCGTCTACATCTTTGCCTTTTTCTCATGATTCTTCCTCGGACTGTGAAGGAAAGCCAATATCTATGGGCTCGTGTATCGAGACTGGTCCTGACTTTTATAAAAGACTGTTTGAACTCTGGTGGATAGCGGATCAACAACTTCTCTTTGTCCTTGGACTTCGCTATGATGGGGGCTTTCTCCTTAGCTAGACTTGGGACCTCCTTGCTCTGAATCAGACTTGTTTGTAGGTATAGAGATAACTCTGCTAGTGGCCGGTGTAACCCTTATCACCATTTCTTCTTGTAAGTCCTCCATCTATATGTGCCCTTGGGGTATTATCCGCTCGATTTGAAAGACTCTCTCCCGGCCCGACATCAGATCCTCTGCTCGATGGTGATGTAAATGGAGACGTAGACGCATCCATGGTCTTTTTAGTAGCCCATAGACCACCAGCATCTTAGAGATAATACCATGTCCTTCAGGCTGTGGATCATCCTATACTTATCCTTTAGTAATCCGCTCGGGACCTAGAAATAGAAATCGTGCAATTAAGGTTTGACATTGAAAGGAAAAGAAAGTGAAAGAATCAAGAGATCACCGTCTTCTTCTGGGCTAACTCTTTCAGCCTTAACACATCATTATCCTGTTTCAGTCTCAGGATCACCTCTGTATCGGGAGTTCTCAAGGACTTCAAGCAGGCATCCTCCAGGTGGGAAAGGGATGCCCTCCGCACTATCCTTTTCTTCATCCTCCTCTTTCTTATTCTTTTTCCTTGCATGGGCACTTTGAATTTGCTTCACACTCTCTGCAGTCAAAAGAAAAGCTAATCTCTCCCACATGAATGCCTCGTAAGTCCTAGGGCCATTTGGCCATCTCAGAGAGGATACGACTATCCACCTCAGCAGACTCTGTCACAAACCCCAATCTAAGGTCTATGTCCTATACATCTCCACTTGAGGGGTAACCAAAATCAGAGGCTCAACATCTAAATAGTGCTGGAAGACCACCCTATCACCCTAATAAAACTCTTTATGAAAAGGCCCCACCAATAAAACCTGACTCCGGGTATGTCTCAAGCTCTTCTTCTCGGAGGTCCTCTGTCCACCACTTCAAGAGCGAGTCTTGAGGCACAAAAGAAAAATAATGAAATATGAGCATAACAAAAAGATGATAAAGGCAAAATGAATTCTACCAATCCCGTACCTAATTCGAAGAGCCCTTAAGCCTGATGTTTTTGGGAAGGGGCTGTATGGGGTCAAAGCACAAGGAAAGGAGGGTTCAGAGAACCGAACAGTTTATGTATGGAATTAAAGACATGTAGAAAAATGCATGTGGTACCCTAAATTGCATGGTAGAATCATAATCATATTCCTTAACTATGTTTGTGATGAGGAAGAAAAAGAGACAAAACACATGCAATCACACACCTGATTCGTGAATAACAAGTTGCTGAGATGTGTGACTTGATCTGATGTGAGAACCATCCTATCATCAGTTCAAATTGTTGGACGAAATTGTGAGATTCGCCCAATTTGTGGGCCTCCTTCATGTCCCCTCTTAAATCTTTCCATGGCTTTAATGGTGAGATTGGGGAGGAAAAAGGGAATATCTAAGATTTACACTTGGAAGAAACAAGAAATTTGAGTTAAAATAGGATTGGATTGGGGAGTTTTCTTCTTAATGTTGGATTAGAGAGAAGGAAACGGAGTCGAGAATAAGAATTAGGCCCCAATTTGAATCCTCAAATCACAAAGTTGGTATCGAGTTCCTAACTAGGAAAGCTAGCTAGTTTCTCCTTTAAGTTCCTCTTGTCCTCTGACTAACCGTCCCATTTCTCTTTCATTTTTTGACTCTCTGACCACCCACGTGTTTGTCTGTTTCTTAACTAACTTTCAACTGTGTTGCAAAATCCCACGTGTTTGTGAGTCTACATGCTTGTTGCCATTATTTTCAAAGTCAGTAAAAATGTTTTCTAATCAACGATTCTTTGAATTTGTAGCTCAACTCAACGATGTTGTACGGTGTAAGGCCAGAAGCGACCTTTTTTTTTTTTTCCATAATTTAAGAAATAAGTTGATATGGTCCTACACTCAACCACCAACTATCCTTAGACATCATTGGCTCCAGTTTTGAGTGATCTCGCTTTAGTTTTCCTTTTTTTGTCTAAGCGACCAACCGCTTTTACACGTTAATGGCTCCGGCTCTTAGATATAATCTTTATGTCAAAGCGACCAATCACTTCCACCCGTTGTTGGCCCCAGCTCTTAAATATAAACCCATATGTCTGAGCGACCAACCGCTTCCATGCATTGTTGGTTCTGACTCTTGGGTGTAAATCCTTATGTCCAAGTGACCAACCATTTCCACGCGTTGTTGACTCTCACTTTTAGGTTCACCTTTCTTTTATATGGCTAAGCGACCAACCACTTCCACGTGTGGTTTGTGCAGCTCTTAGTCATATACTTTAGTATCCCTAGATGAGAATTCAAAAGTTGAGGGCTCTGACATTTAGGCATACTCTTCCAATATTCGTCGACCATCCACAAGCTGGGGGGGCTCTAGCAAAGGAGACGGTTATGCTTTAGTATATTAGATGACCATCGTCTGGGTGGCTCAGGCATCTAATGTCTCTATTCGTTGACCATTCACAAGCCAGTGGCTCTGGTAAAGGACAAAGTTATCCTTGTCAGTATTCTAAGAATATGCCATCATGTGGCGAAACCTTGTGACAAATCGTTGTTATTGTTGCCTCCGGCTCCAGATAAAGTTTAATGTCACTCGACAACAAATTGTTGTTAGTGTTGGCTATAGTTTCGAATGATATCCTCTTTTCTGAACTATTGAAGGTTGGTCTGATTCCTCTTTTGAGGATACATAGGAAACCTTGTGAAGGTCCGACCTCATATATGCAAGTCTGTCCAGAGTCATGTAGTCTTTCCGTGTTTTCATTGAAAAAAGTTTTGTTTTAGGTGATGCTCGCTTGTGAGCGAGCTCCCTCACCGAGGGCCTTTGTGTACACCCCATTTTGTAGTCTTTTATTTATTTATTATTGGTGAGCTTTAATTATAATTAAGGTTTATTACTAGTTATAAGCATAGGCCTAGTAATAAATATTGAGCTTAGTTTATCCAATTCAGCCCAATTAAGTCCAGTCCAGTCCACTTAGGTCCAACCGAGCTCTCTTTGACTCAAATTCAGTTAGGAGATTGTGATTGATTAAATAATTTAGAATTATCTTGTGATTAATCCATGATGCATGCAAATCTTCTTGATTGAGATGAAAATTGAAGATAATTTCCTAAGTCTGGTACATCTCATCTAGTTTATCAGAGATAATTATCGAATTAAAAACATAATGTCTCAAAATTCAGAAAAAAAAATCTTACTATATTAAGGGATGAACTAGCCGGTTCTCCATAAACTGGCTAGTTAGTTGACTTTTTCTCAATGTGCAATTTAAATCAAATATTTGACTTTATCAGAGATCCTAGACTTAAAAGGTTATCTTTACCATTTCGATCAGCCCCAGATCTCTTTCAAAGAAGCCTTCAAGCTACAGTTTATAGACCTGACAAAAAAAGGCCCGGACTCGTGGGTCGATCCGTACCCGGCCTAAAAACCAGGGAACGGGTACTTATTTTAAAGCCTGCTGAAATCAGACCCGTACTAAAACCGGACCGTAATTTTCAGGCTAGTCTGGATCGGGTACTGTTTACCCGAGCTACTCGTATTTTGTACTATGTAACTGAGTGTTAGGGTTTTCATTCATAGATCACTCACTCTTCTTTTGTGCCGCTCTTCCCTCCCTCTGAACTCTCTCTCTCTCTCACCCTCTCCCCCACGGTGCTTCTCTCCTTCTCTCACGACGGCATTGCTCTCACCCCGGCGTTGCTCTTTCACGACGACGCTTCTCTCTATCGACTACCGATCTACGCTAGATCCTCTTACGACAGTCGCTCTCTTTATCTATGTCCAAGCTACGCTAGATCCATCGCAGATTCGCCTCCAATGTCTCTGGCGCCATGTCTCTGCAACATCTCTGGCGCCACATGTCCAATCATGAAAGGGATAGTACAGAACTTACACCAAAGACCAAAGTGGTCTCTGATCGACTTTGTTACGCTTTTTGAGTTTAGCAGATATTTTTTTCAGATCTATTTGTGTTTATTTTTTGTACGTATTAAGTATTTTTCTACTGTGTGCTTCGTATTGAGATGATTGTATATGCTTATTGTGTTCAGATCGAGTGTCCTTATTGTGTTCGGATTGAGATGATTGTGTTAGATTTGAGATCTAAGATGATCACTTCCCAAATGAATTGTAGAAATTAAATTAGAAAATGTGTAGTAATAAAAAAGAAGGAAAAAATACTCCAAAAGAATTAGTTTGGTGAATAATCATGTAATAAAAAAATTAACATAATAAATAATTAAAAAATAAAAATAATTACAATTTACCCTGCAGGTAATATCCGACCCGCCTTGGTAGGGTACGAGCACTAAAACGCTCTACCCGAAAAAAATCGGATAAATTTTATCCGGCCCGTTTTATCCAAATCCGGCCAGATTTTACCCGTACCCAGTGGGTTTACCAGTTTGTTAGGTCTAACAGTTTAAGGGGGGCTATTATCTCTGGAAACTTTGGACCATTTCTCTTTAAAAGTGATGCATCATTTCTGAGGAAAAATTCAGCATTTCATATTAAACTCTCCATATTTATAACTTATATGCATCGTGGATTCATCTCGAGGTAGTTTTAAGTCTTCCTACACAAGCATCGTCTAGACGTAACTTTATAGTGCTTTCTAAATCATACTAGATTAGAAAAGTTTAGAATATCTTCCATCCGCGCGACCAAAATTCTGTCAATAGGAAAAAACTTATAAAAAGAGCCTTTAAACTCATTTCTTTCCATTAACGTCAAAGACCAAGGTTTAGGTAGACTCCCGTAGGGTCCAGTCGAATTACGATGGTTTTGATTCCAGTTTGTCCGATCGGATATGTAGGCTATCTGACCTAATTGTCAAATTCAAACCGAAGTTATAGAATTATGTTAGGGTGGATTTATACATGTATATGTGCATATTTATGTGTTACATGTTCAAAGGCCAAAAAATTCATAAGAACAAAGTAGAGACCGTTGGGGTATAACGGGTACCTAACACCTTTCCAGTGTAGAACTTAGTCCTTGAACCCCTCATCTCTTCTTTTGATGGATGAGAAGCATTGTTGGGCACCATAGAGTTTCTTATTTCATTTTCTTTTTTTTTTCCTTGGTAGAATAAGATGGTGACTTTGAGTGTAACACCTTCGTGCGCCTAGAATTTTTGAGGCGGTTTGTTACACTAACATTAGACATTGACATAGGAGCTGTGACCATTGCTTCTGTACTCACTTCGTGCCTTCGCCCTCGTTGCATTACTAGTTCTCCAACTTTGTTTAGGCTATCTTGATTCTTGTCCTTGTTATAACCCTTGCTCTGTCCCATAGTATCATACTTCGCATCTGACCTAGACTGTACCATATAAAAAGCAGCATCTCTACATGTACTACAAACCCGATTCCTTGGCATCAATGACAAAGAGAAGAGAGAATCCAAGGATTTGGGCTTTCGCTAATGAGATCATTTAGTTGGACTTATCTTGATTTTTGTAACTATATTTGACTTTTCTAGCTGACATTGACTTTGGGGCAATGTATCCCAAGATTTTCATGAAATTGGTCGCAATGCAGAGGAGAACTCGTGGTAGTGCGAATGGTTCCCCATTTTGACTCATACGTTGCATTAAACGGTGGTAAAGAAGACCATCACGTCGTGGTAACCAATGGTGCTGCGTGGGGAGAGACAATTAAATTTTATTTTTCGGATGGGTTGAAATTAAAATGGTTTTAATTTCCATGAAATTGGTGCAATGCAGGAGAGAACTCATGATAGTGTGAATGGTTTCCTATTTTGACTCATACGTTGTATTAAACGGTGGTAAATAAGATAATCACATCGTGGTAAGCAGTGGTGCTGCGTGGGGAGAGACAATTGAATTTTACTTTTGGGAGTGGTTGAAATGAAAATGGTTCTAATTTCAATGAAATTGGTGGCAATGCGGGGGAGAACTAATGGTCGTGTGAATGGTTTTCGATTTCGGCTCATACACTGTATTAAACATTGGTATTGAAGATCATCACGTCGTTGTAGGAATGGTGCTACGTGGGGGGAGACAATTGAAATTCATTTTTGGGAGGGGTTGAAATGAAAATGTTTCTAATTGTCTTGTATTTTTGTTAAACTATTTTGTGGGTAAAACAAGAAGTATCCATTATGTTAGCTTTAAATTTGTCATTTGACTGGTCAAAACCGTCATCCAACAAAGGTGAGCATAGCCTCCATGAGGTGTGACCTCTAAGGTAGAAGAAGAACAGGAAAATAACTCTCAAAAAGTTCGAAGGCACTGAAGCAAAGAGCATAGCCTCCATAAAATTGGATTTACAACTTATGATTAGGTTGGCGACTAACCTATATGACTGTCATTCAGAAAAGAATCTTCTCTTCGCGTCTATGGTTGGGATTGCTAGAATATGGAGTACCTGGGCTTTATACACGGTCACCCACAAGTGGCCATGTGGACTAGTAGATGGGAGGGATGATGCGGCATCCATTTTTGTCTCTTTCCACTGGGCAGCTTGTGTGAAAGTTTCAATTGAGTTTTGTCATTGAATGGGAAATTGGAAAAAATGCTTATTTTCTTCATGGTGTGCAACCGTGTCTAGATTGGCTTGTGGGATTTTGACTTACCGATATCTGTCTGATTGGACCTATCTTTACCTGGGTTTGGGTGTCACCTGAGATAGGTTTTACGTACGAGAAGCTGGATCTTGTCATGGCTAACTTAGAGTGAATTCTCTTACACCGTAAGGTAGTGGTTCATAATTTAGATACCCAGTGGTCGGACCATATTCTTCTTTTGCCTGTTTCAAACCCCATTAGACAGTGGTTCCCTTTGTCATGCAATGTGTCACTACGATGTCCTACTCAGTTCTGGTCAGTAGTGCACTCATCCCCCATTCTGATATTCACTGTTGTATCAGTCATAGTGATCCTATCTCTCATTTTATTTATTTATTTGTCTTCAGAAGCGTTATCCATGGCTTTAATGTCTGCAGAGGCCCACAGAGCGTTCTTAGAGATCTAAATAGGAAGGGAGTCGCCTTCCATTTTGCACCTGACGTATGCAGATGATGCCTATCTATTTTTTTTCGCACGAAGAAGGATGTTTAAGCTTTTGCGGCTGCAGCGACTACGGTTTGGGAAATCGTGCATCAATACTGTCTTGCAACAGGACAAGAAGTTAATTTAGTATGATTAAGGCTTTACCGTTAGCCTAAATGCCTCTATAAAGGTATGGGGTTCAGTAGATACATGCTTCAATTTCAACTTGCGGGATAGCTTCCACAAATAGTGGAACTTCAACTTGACATCACTACTAATTGTTGAGCGGTTTTCCAAAACTTGATTCAAAGGGTGTAGTCTAGGAGTGGGCAATGGTTAAGACTAATGTTAGATAAGACTAGCAGCGCTACTCTTGTTTTTTCATCTCTGCTCACTGGTTGTATGTCTGTTTACGGGTTATGGACGAGTGTGTGTCGACTAATTGATCAAATTGTTGTCAAATTTTGGTGGTCAGGCAATGATTCTTATAAAGCTATACAGTAGGCGTAATGGCCTTTATGTTGTCTCAGCAAACACTAGGGGGCTAAGGATCTCAAATCGAAGACTTTTAACAAGGCTACTAGCAAAACATGAATGCAGAATTTGGTCTCAGCCCCTATCACTAGTGGTTAGGTCCTTAAATACCAGTATTTTAAGAGAATTCCATTCCTTTAAGTTCAAGACCTGGAAATTGTACATGGGTTTGGCGTAGCATTCTTGTTGGGTAGCGAATCATAAGTCAATGTACACAGTGGTGGATTGGTAATGGTAGATCGATATTTGTCTGGGTAGATGGTTGGCTACCAAATGTTTCTCCATCTCGATTGCAAACTTGCTAAACGAGTATGAATTACTCATATGAGTGTCTCGGATTTGATAATCTATATACTGTCACTTGGGACTAGAGATTGATCTTTCATATTTTTTCGAGTGACATAGCTTGTCAAACTTTCTGCATTCATCCTTTCCGGTTTGAGCTTTCCGATTGTGTATCTTGGCCTCACGCAGAAGAAGGTAACGTTTTAGTCGCTAAGACCTATAAGTTCCTTTGGTCCATTTATATGGATGCTTATAAGTGTTACTTGGGGCGTAGATTATGGCGGTTACCATCACTAGCGAAGATTATCACACTTCTTTGGCAATTTATGCGTCAACGACTTCCCTAAAGATCAAAACCAATTGAGCAACAGTGTCCCACTTCTGATGTATGCCATGTGCGTAGCTGTGTTTGTGCATGTGTTTGACCTGTGTCAAGAGATTCCTCCGTTGGATTGCAAACTCAAACTAGGGGGTGAATATCTTGCTTGACATGGTTCTCCTTTTGGTTAGCTCAAATGATCTATCAGCAAGTGCAGTCTTTGCACGACATCCTACAAATTTATCGCTCTTTAGGCTATATGGTATGAGCTGGTGTTTTGTGCAGTTCTGCTTAATTTGACCGCTACCCGTAATAAGGACTTGGTATGTGATGTAACGGTAACCCCGAGGTATCAACAATTGTTGGCAAAACTGTTAGGGAAAATTAGGTTTAGAGGGGTTTTGGGGTAAAAAATTTGTAGATGGTGGGTTTAGTTTGAAAAATTGTAAAAAAGTGGGGTTACTTTTAGAAATATCTGAAAAGGGGGATGAGTTAGAAAAAAATGGTTTTTTTGAAAACAAATCTTTTGCTATCCCCAAATTACCCCTCCCCCATCCTGTTTGACCCTGGTCCCGCTCCCCCTTCCCAGCTCTTTCCACAATCAGATTCTAAATCTAAATTCCCTCCAAAAGTACATCCAACCCCACTCAGGCGCCACTCCCCCCTGCGACGGCAATTCCATTCCATTCCATTCCCACCCCACCCCACCCCACCCACTCACTTTAATTTCCCTCCAAACGGTCCATTTCTCCAAACCAATTATGTCTCCTCCACGCACACACGCAGGGCACTCGCACATCTGGTCGCTCAAATCTTGACACGTACGCATCATAAAGGTTCAATCTTTACTCAGATATATCCGCAGTTTCTTGAATTTTTCTTGAATATCTGTATCCTTCTTTGAATGGTTTTAGAATCTTGTTTGAAATAAGAATTAGGGTTTTGGGATTTTGTTGATTACTGTTGATTGTAGAGATGTTGTTAGTTTTTTTTGGGTTTTGATAGAACTGGAGGGAGGGTGAGCGTGTTGAATGTGTGACTTTGGCAATTGGAACATGTTGTTTTGATGAGTTGTTTGTACAAAAGTGGTTGGGTTTTGATTGTTTTTGGGATTTGATGAGACTTCGTTCACCTGCGATGCCTCCTTTGGATAATATGGAGAAGGGTGTAGGAAAGAATCAGCATTCCCGGCTTTGCTTAGTGTCGCTGTTGGCGGCGTTTTTTTGGTTCTTCTTATTGTACTTCCATTTTGTTGTACTGGGTGGCAGTAATATTGATGATGCTGCACAATTAGATTCCATTTTTGCCCGGCCTAGCAATGATGAGCCGGCACCTATTAGTTCGTCCCAAAGTTGATATTCGCCGTGAACCAGATGTTTCTGTTACTCCTAACTTTGTCAACACCCAATCGAGCAATCCTGTGGTCAATGCTGATCCTAAGCTAGAGTTTTCTGTTGATCATAGTCCGGTTACTGCCCAACCAAAGCCTGTTAGTCATTCGGTGACGACTCCTCCAACTACACCTAATGTTTTTCGTTAACACGAGGACTTTCCATTCATGAGGGCATTGAGAACCGTAGAGAACAAGAGTGATCCTTGTGGTGGGCGATATATCTATGTTCATGACCTTCCTCCGCGGTTTAATGAGGACATGCTCAAGCAGTGTAGGAGTCTTAGCTTATGGACCAACATGTGTAAGGTCACTACTAATGCCGGACTTGGCCCCCTACTGGAGAATACCGATGGAGTGTTCTCAAATACTGGATGGTATGCCACAAATCAATTTGCTGTTGATGTGATTTTTAGCAATCGAATGAAGCAGTATGAATGTTTGACTCGTGATTCTTCTCTCGCCGCTGCAATTTTTGTGCCATTCTATGCTGGATTCGATATTGCTCGGTATCTATGGGGGTACAACACATCGATGAGGGATGCTGCATCTCTTGATTTGGTTAATTCGCTTGAGAAGAGGCCAGAGTGGAGCATAATGGGAGGGAAAGATCATTTTCTTGTTGCGGGGAGGATTACTTGGGATTTCAGGAGAGCGAGTGATGAAGAAACAGACTGGGGCAACAAGCTCTTGTTCTTGCCGGCTGCAAAAAACATGTCAATGCTTGTGGTATAATCAAGCCCGTGGAATGCAAATGATTTTGGTATCCCTTATCCCACCTACTTCCATCCAACTAAGGATGATGAAGTCTTCATTTGGCAGAATCAAAACCGAGGGCCACACGAAATATGTCACGGGATAATGAATTGAGCAAGTAATGGGATCCATTACAGTCTAACATTGCTTAATGCCTTGAAACACGTTGTCAAGTCACTGCTACGTTATGAACTGAATAGTGGTGGATATATTCTAACATCTAAATTGTAGAGAAAGGAAAGGAATCGACGCAAAGATTAGGGAACGATGCTTCACTAAAATTTAAATCTAAGGGTGGTGAACGGGTGGTAAACTAGCTGTTCTTTTTTTAGTAACAACTTAGATTCAAAAGCTTCTCCATGACAGACAATCATCATGGAGGATGCTTAAGTTTTTAGAAAGACTTGAGTAATCTACTCGGGTCAGAACTATGTTACTGACTAATGCTTTGGAAAAATGGCCTTTGCTTCCTCAACATCCATAAGAGCACGTTAAGCCTGTTGCTCCGGCAAACAATATACCAAGAAAACAACTGTACTTGCTTAAGAAACTGAAGTGTTGGTATTTATGTGAATCAGTGTACTGTCAATCCAGAAAACAGCAGTCTCCATGTGATCAAGAGGCACATATGGAGTTTTGGCTGCAAACAAGCTGAGCCTAGTCAAGCCTAGGATTAGTCAAGCTTAGTCCATCAAGCTTATCTAGCTTTAAAATGTGGTCATGCTGTTTGTAAACAGCTGGACCAGAATGAACCACACCATTTTGGAAAACAAATTTTTTTGGTGTCTATGATTATCGATGTAAAATTTACTGGGCTACACATCGGGAGTAGCTCTCCCTCCTCCCGAATCCTACTTCTAGGTGAGAATCGATCTCAAGTCCTTTGGCACGATGCCAAGAGATTCTTCCATCTAAACTAGCAGTTAACACCATTTTTTTTATGTTACCGTTCTGGCAAGTTCTTCTGCTGCTTATTATTGGAGCAGATAACACTAAAGTACAACTTAGAGCAGTGAAACGCTCCTAAACTCGCCAACCTCTTTATAACCTTAAAACACCATTTTTCTTTAATGCGAATTATTGGATGCAATGGCTTTTCAAGAATGCCTCTAGGCTCTAGTGGCTCGGGTTGTATTTGCAGTCTCCATCCAAAGCATAGGATCTGGTTTTTGAGGGCTCTGCTGAAGCAGTTCATCTTGGCCTGCACCTAATGAAGCAACGTTGGCCATAACTAAAGGATAAAAGTTGGGATTACTCAAAAAGGCAAGGCAGTGTGGTCACTACTGATTTGGACCTCTCATAGCTTCTTGGATCATGAGATTTTAGCCTACTAATTTTGAGTTCACTCTCATAGCCTCTTGGATCATGAGATTTGAGCCTACTGATTTTGAGTTCATTATATCGGTTAGGCTTGTTATTCTTTAGTACCTCTTGAGGATGCAAGACTATGTTTTGATAAGCAAGGTCGTTTATCATTTAATGTTGTGCCATCTCTTGTCAGGTGGCTCGATCTTTGTTGCAATAGCGATTTATCTTCATTGCAATATCTATTTCCGAAGTGTAGTGTAAACCAATAACTGATCTTAAAGGAATTTGCAATCAAACAAGCTCCATGAAGACCAAGATGTTGCTTCCTTTTGAATTGGCTGAAAGCTACCTCTTGCTATCGAGCGCATACCTCTGACTTTAAATGCCAATTAAGTCGTAAATAATAACAATTAACAATTACAGATAGAATTAAGAGTTAAAAAGTAGTTTGGATTACACGTTAATTGCACTACAATTGGTTCGGTAAGAAACAAATGGGCACGCATGCAATGATAACTACACTTATGTTGAATTTCTTTGTAGTTTTTCTCGTGGCTTTTTCTTTATTTCATATGCAAATCTCTACTCTTTACAATATTTCATCACATACAACGAATACAAATCTTGTACTAGTACATCTATCTAATGTTGGGCACAGATTCCACATCTCACTTAACTGTCTATTGGTTGTATTATCCTTCAAAATTTTCCAGCTCAAGATGCAATTCTTGATCCTCCCCTCTATCTGTGCAATGATCATTTTTGTACTACTGTTTTGCTGAATATAATTTTTCGTATTCCTGGCCTCCCAAATGCAGTATACTATAACTGCTAATGCCAATTTACTCAGTGTGCTTCTCATACTTTTCCCTCTAAACTGCTCACATGCCTGCTGAAAAAGGGTATCCCATGAATTCAGGTTCCCTCCACATGTAATCTGTTTGTCACCTGCCTGCAGAAAAGGACTTGTTTTGCTTAAACCATGTGGGAAAATGACCGGACTAACCCGCGAGGTGCTGCTCCACTTGTGCACGGTTTGTGTGTCTCAGAGGTTGTCCCCGTTCGCACACGGGGAAAGCGTGTCACTTTTTGGGATCCTTCATCATTTCTTGGTGTGGACGGATTTCACAATCTATGTGGTAATGTGCCCCGCCACGTGTATTATAACAGCCAAAACTAGTTTACGTATCCCGCGGTTCCAAAACTTTCCCCCATAAACTTGTGCAAGCATATTGTAGGATTTGAGATTATGTGCTTTGTTGTTTTGTGGGTGGGGCTTGGGGGGGGGGTACGTGGAGGGACTAGCTTTACTTTCACATAAGTCAAATTCTGCGAGAGCACAAGTATTGATATGCAACGACGCTTGTCTATTTGTGCAGATCCAGTTATTTGTACTATTGCAACCAAATGCAAAAGCAACTTTGCCAGTGTACGAATTCAGTCTTTAAAAAATCCAAAAGCAAAGTAAGTGGAGGTCCTTGCCGAAGGACCTTGCTACACTCTTGCAATGCTCAAGAATTTGATTCTCCCTACGCTTAAAACACACACAAAAAAAAAAGACGGGTGTTAGGAAGTGCTACAAGCTTCAGGCAAAGTTTCTATTTGCATTGGTTGCAAGAATGTAAACGCCTTGATTTTCTACACAAAATGCTAATAAGGTGGAGAAGTACATTGACACAAGTCGGTTTCTGCAAGAATGCAAATGCAGATGTGCGGAGATGCTTGTCATTCCTACTAATTTTCTAGTTATCATTTATGCATCGATTGGAATAGGAGAAATGACTTGGGGATCTGTACAAACCGAAAACCACCCTCACAATAAATATACCTGCATTTCTTACGCGTTAAGGGACTTGTATCACCGACAACCTCCACTCATGCAGAGTTTACGTGTCTTGAAGCTTGTCTTTGTTCGCAAAATAATTAATCCCCTTGTTCAGAGATTAGGCCTTTAGCGTGCAACTGCTAGAATGGCAATCGCTAAACTAGGCCATTAGCCACCGCTTTTGCGACTGCTGTCATCACTGGTCGCTATACACTCCTGCTATCTCTTGCTATAATATCGAAGAGTGCGTTTACTCCTGATTGAAGCTTACTTAAATAATTCGTTCACCATTGCCTGTCTTGGACCAACTTAACTGTTACTGTACTATATTTTAAGTAATCTAGGTTAAACATGCATTTCATAGCGACTGCCATGTGCAGTTACTATTGACTTTAGACTTGTAGCAGCCTCTTGTGTCTGGAGTTTCATATCTTGGTTAGGTAAAAGGTGGTTGCAAATTGCTTCAAGCTTAGTCATCACCTTTACTTTTTGTAATTTTGGTAATCCTCTGATTAATACTCAGAGCATGTCGAAAGCAATCCACTTAGTATTTTCGAGTATTGCCTGCACTTACTGTTGGCTGATAATTGATCAAGTTCAATTGTCCTTCTGTAGGCTGATATGTGGGGTCATAGATTTATGTATGGATATTACCAAAAATTACCTTTTTTGATAAACACACATTGGGTGTTTCAATGAGTTTGTTAATTAAATTTTTTTGCTCCATGCAGCGTGGACTTGAGCCTAAAGTTGATGACCGCGCGGGCAAGAGGATGTAAGAATGAGAAGGAAAGAAGGCTTATGAGGTGCGAGAGTGCCAAGACTTTTCGGCTTACTCCATCTTCTCCATCTATACTCGCACGAACGAGAAACAATGGTGATTGCATAGGAAAGAATCCCTTGGTGATTGGCGATGACGATTGTAACGAGTATCATGTAGACGGAACAACTTCATGAGGTCATACATCGAGTCAATGAAGAAAGCACGACAGATACAGTAGCAAATAAATAAGTTTATGTAGTGTATTGTATTTTTAGTTCCTACTAGTAGTGAAGAGAATGTTAGCCATCATTCTGGTGGTTGAATAAACTTACGAGACTTCTAGTGTATTTAATTGTATGTGCCGTCATGTGTATGAAATTTGGTGTTGCCATTGCAATAACTGCTCTTTGTTTGATCCGACGAGTTCAGGTTGACAGTGTAATGATTTTGTTTACTAATTTTACCGAATCAAATGCAGACTCCAAAAAACAAAAGGATTATTGACCGCAAAAATTAAATGCTAACAAAAAATCAGCGACCGCTTCTGTAGTCGTTTATCTGGTTAACACGATCTCTAATTCAAAAATAATTAATTGCCAAAAGAGATTTAGCGACGACTTTTTGGGACTTACTCATGGTTTCTTGGCGTGGGCGGACTTCACAATCTATGTGGTATTGTGTCCCGCCATGTGCATACAAAAAGTAACCTTGGGGTGCTCGGAAATAAGCACTTCACCAATCAAAAAATATCAGTATTTTCTTCTGCATAGAAACGACTTGGGCATTGGCACGTACCAACAAGCACTTTCGCGCAAAGTACTTGCTTTTCTGCAGAAAACGACTTGTGTCAGCTAAACCGTGTACATTGCTTTTCTGCAGAAAACGACTTGTGTCACATAAACCGTGTACAACCTTGGCGCGCAAGCGCGAACGACATGACTATCCTGCAAGGTGCTCCACTTGTGCACAGTTTGATCATAGTTGAAGCTTGTCTTCGTTCGCGCACAGGGAAAGCGCGTCACTTTCCTTCGTGGTTTCTTAGCGTTGGCGGATTTCACAATCTATGTGGCATTGTGCCCCGCCACGTGCATACGAAAAGTAACCAATTTTTTTTTATAAGGGAAGGGCTTATGTCCTAGCACCTCAAGGTTTCTTTTTGTATGCACATGGCGGGGCACGATACCAGATAGATTGTGAAGTCCGTCGATGCCAAGAAACCATGAGTAAGTCCCAAAACCTGACATGCTTTACCCTTTTTGCGAACGAAGACAAGTTTCAAGACAAATCAAACCATGCATAAGTGGAGCACCTTGCAGGATAGTCAGGTCGTTTGCGCTTGCGCACCAAGGTTGTACACGGTTTAGCTGACACAAGTTGTTTTCTACAAAAACGCAAGTACTTTGCTCAAAGGTGCTTGTCGGTACGTGCCGATGCCCAAGTCGTTTCTGTGTAGAAGACAATACTAATATTTTTTTTATTGGGGAAGAGCTTATGTTTGAGCACCCCAAGGTTACTTTTCGTATGCGCATGGCGGGGCATAATACCACATAGATTGTGAAATCCGCCCACGCCAAGAAACCATGAAGGATCCCAAAAAGTGATGCGCTTTCCCTGTGCGCGAACGAAGACAAGCTTCAACTATGATCAAACCGTGCACAAGTGGAGCACCTTGCGGGATAGTCATGTCGTTTGCGCTTGCGCGCCAAGGTTATACACGATTTAGCTGACACAAGTCTTTTTCTACAGAAAAGCAAGTACTTTGCATGAAGGTGCTTGTCGGTACGTGCTGATACCCAAGTCGTTTCTATGTAGAAGAAAATACTATATTTTTTTATTGGGGAAGATCTTATGTCCTAGCACTCCAAGGGTGTTAACCTGTTCCCCTCCATGGGTATAGGTTTGCGTGTCTTGAAGCTTGTCTTCATTCGCACACAGGGAAAACGCATCACATTTTGGAATCCCTCATGCTTTCTTGGCGTGGACGGATTTCACAAGCTATGTGGTATTGTGCCCCCCAAGTAACGTTGGGGTGCTCGGACTTCCCCTACCAAAAAAGGTTTAGCATTGCATCTGCACGGAAACGACTTGAGCATCGGCACATATTGACAAACACTCTCGCATATATGTACTTGCATTCCTGTAGAAAATGACTTGTTTCTAGCAGAACTGTCTACAACCTCGGCGCGCAAGCACAAACGACCTGATTATCCTTCAATGAAGGATGAAGTTTTGTTAGGCGGGTTTTATGCTGTGTGTAAATTTTGACTTTGTAGTGCCTTGAGACTGCTCAACGTCAATTACAGCGTGTGAACGGTACCTGTCACTTGTTTTTTCCTTAAGCTTCTAAATGGGTTCTCAGTTGCAATTCTCACATGAAATGTTTTGTCTGCCAGCTTGTAGAGGGGTACCATGATACTGAGAAGAGATATGTCCATGTGAATAAGTGAGTTGGGTGTAGACACAAGTCATTTCCATAAAGTATGAGTAGCGTGCAACACTCTCGAGAGTGTTACTATGAACGACGAACAACACTCAATCAGTGTTTTATTAGATTGCACAAAGATATGGCTTTGTTTTTAACTTCTTGGTGGCCTAACTAGTTTCAGTGGTACAACTCCTGGTCTACAATAATGCGAGTGACTGGATGCTACGAATCTTGTCAGGTTGTGTTGATATTCACCCATGTGTTATTATATTTTGGCACGACCCTCCTACAATATATTGTGTATTATTGAACAACATTTTCTGGGGTCAAATAACACTCACCTAGATTCGGCTACATTACACAAAGGTATGGGTTGTGTTTGTAAGGTTTTTTCCTTAAATAATATTGTATTAGCTATCTACTTCATTTTGAAACTTCTTTATCTGCATACCACACTTTTAGATGTCGTGGTTTAGAACCACGATGTTATAGAATAAGACTTGATTCCAAAATTATATCTTATTTTATTTGTCTAATTTAAACAGAATTGTAAGAACACTTGGAAAGAAAAAGAGAGCGAGGTTGGGAAATAGAGATCGCAGATGAAAACCACTTCTTCTTACAAAATTGTGGTTTGTAACAACTTCGATAAAGGTTGAATAATATCACTCGCCTTCGAGGACCACGTTTTCAATAGAAACTGTTGTTGTTTTTATAAACGTTTTCTATTGAAATCGTGGTTTCTAACCACGACTGCAATTGAAGTGAAAGCCAAAGCTCTATTTATAATCAATCGCGTTCGATAATAATGTTTTCAATAGAGATCGTTGTACTTGCAAGCGTTAGGCAACTGAAGCCGTTGTTATAACCCATAATTTATGTTGGAATTGTTGTTGCTTACGTGTTCATGTCGTGGTTCTTAAACACGTGGTAAAGGCAAATCGTGTTTCCTAAAAAGAAAATATTCTTTTCACATATTCAATGATTGCTAGCAACAGTTTATAGGTATGTATGGAACTTTCAACAACTCGACGGTTTGGTGCTCTTTAAAAATGGTCATAGCTTAAATGGGCATGCACTGCAAGGGTTGAATATTTCAGAACCAAGTTACTGGTAAAGGTGGTGATAAAATTAGGATTTGACACTAAAGAAAATCCAGGTCGATTGTTGGCTGCAATCATGTAGATGGTATAGTGTGTAGAAACTTGATAATTAGTCCTGTTGTATTAATCACGTGCATTGTTGACCACTAATCATTTGTAGTCATCTTCATTAGAATATAACGTGCTGCACCATTGAGATTTTAAAAGTAAATTACAGAGAAGCAGTATGTCGACATGACCACGCTGATAAACAAGTTAGTCTCGACACTAACCATTTTCAGTCATCTTTATCAGACATTGGAGCATCAAAAACAGATCCTGTTTCAAAGCTCATAGTCCAGTTTAATTGTGCTTCATTGTTGTTGCCATCTGCATAGCTTTCACACGCCATACAACAAAAGTTATGCCTACTTTGATGAACTCTCATTCTATTATTTTCTTCACGTATGCGATGCAGTGCCTATTCAAGCTCCATATGTGTATTCCGAGGCATGTTGACTGCCTTTTGCCGAATTACGGGTATGTTCATGCGTCATGAATCAGCTATGAAGACCTTACATTCATTCAACTGATAAGACCATTCTGCATGTAATGTACTAACATAGGGTCTTGAATAACGCAAACATTGACGCAAAAAATAGTGAAATTCATCTTCGCCCGCCTAGTAACAGCCCATTGCTTCATAAATGTCTCGTGAAGTATATGACATTTTCAAGATTCTTGTGCAACAAAGACCGTACCACTCCGTGCCCTTTGCCCTTCATCCACTACACATACTTATATAAGGGTGGATAACAACCCACTTTAATAAATGCTGCAGGTTCAATTTTATGAGATGTGACAGGTCAATGCAAGTTTGTTTAAAGTAATTGATGAAAATCCTTTGTAGATGTATTAATTGTTGAAAAGATAATAGTTCATTATGAGCTTCATCCTTCCTTGAACTGTAATTCCATAGTGACGGACAATTCAGCGTAAACAATTTATACCTATAACACAATCAACGTGCAGTTGATTGTCGCCAGATTGATATGACGTGCTAATTTGGAAGTATAGTTTGAATTTTCAGTGGTTTAGGACATGCCAAGCGTATGATGTTACAACAAAATTGCAGATTAAATTGGCCGATTCAAAACAAAAGCTTCTGACTGCCGAACAACTCTATCGCTAGCTTTATACTTGTGTAGCCAAAGTCATAGTGAACCATTTTTATACTTGTGTAGCCAAAGAAGGCTTAGAAACTCCAAGAGATTTGAAAAAGAGTAGCATTCTATCCACTGAGATTGCTAAAAGTAACTCCGGAGAAAATCTCATTAGGTCTTAGTACGCTTTTTAGTGAGTTTTGTGGTCTCATGCACTAACCTTTTAAGATGTTACACTTGATTTAGAACCAATTCTTTTTAAAATTAAATAACAAGAGGTAATTGAATTTATTTGGGGCATTAACAGTTCCAATTAGAATAAGTTTGGAAAATTAATGCACTGATGTAAGATATATGATGCATAAGACAACTTCTAACTTAATTACAAACCATACAACTTTTAGCATGTGCAAAAGATGGAGGCGGACGTGGCATTGCCAGTAAACGTGCAATTGATCTTGCAGATGTGAATGCTATCATATTTTTGGTAATGGTGGTGGTTTTGCATGAGGTGGTTGTGGCTGACTGTGATAGTGTTATACAACAGAAGTCATAGCAATAATTGTGGCAGCGATTATGGATGTATGTTGGTATTAATGATGGTTGTCTTAGCAACAATGGTGGCTGTATCTGTGGTAGCGGTCATAGTTTATAAGTGGTAAAACTTAGCTCCGTAGATGATCCCAGCAGAGCTTACCTCAAGATAGAAGGATGGGAAAGCTGGAGGGAATCCCAGCAGTGAGGATCACTCACTTTCCGAGAAGGCTGGCGAGGTCCCTGCTATGGGGAGAAGAGAGGTGGGAGCAAATAGGAGCGAGAGCATGGCAAACTATAGTGGCGGGCTGTCTTCCACCTGCCTTTAGATAGGGCGAGGCTAGTACGGGGCTCCGAAGTATGACGAATCTTGTCGTAGAAAATGGTACGAGAGGCTTATCTGACCATTGACTGATTCTATTTTCCAACCCTTTCTTTGGAACCAACGTGGAATGCAAACCAAACAAGGAAGGCAACGGCTTTGATGTTTGAAACTTGGTTGCGCTCCTCGTATTGACAGATTCCTGGAAAAAAATTAACGCCCTGAGTTTTTTAGGAGGGGCCTTTGAACGGATCCACATCTTATTCATTAGAAGCATATCTATATGTTTCACCAACTCCCTCATTTTGTTGCTCGGATTTGAGAGAGGGCCTTTCAAGACTATTCGGTAGCTTAGGGGAAGATAAGACAGACGCACCACTTATCCCGATGGATGCGAGACATCAGATGATATGGTGTGGGAGGTATGTTTCCCACGGAAGAGAATACGAGAAAAAGAGATCATCAACGTTGACTTAGCCCTAACAATGCGCTCCGAAGGGCATTGTTAGGGTTGCAATTCAACTCTTTTCCCCCTTTGAATGGATCGAATACGTTGCCCTAAACACATAATCTGAATATGTGGGCTTAGAGCTTTCACCCTGCTTCCCTTACTTCAATGGAAAGGGGGAATTCTAACTACAAATCAACAATGATTTGTGAGTATCCTAACACTACTCTCCATTGGAGCATTATAAATTTAAACAATAAGAACGAAGATGCGTCAACTTTGGATCTAAAAGTGTCTATACAGCTTGCAAGTGCTATTGTTATCTATTTTGACCCATTTTAAAAAAATTCGCACAAGGAGTCATGGAGTTTACGCACAAATGCTAAACAAGATTATGCAAATATAAACGATGTAACAATTACTGTCTTAACTTGTTTGTATTCTCCTCGACAAAGATTCTTATTCGTTATCATGTTTAAAATTTCGGAGGAGTTTGGCACTAAGTTTTGGGGATATTAACTATGCTGCAAGGTTACTGCAAAAATCGTGATTGAGTGTCCGTTGATCGTAAGTAAGTTTGGAATGTCTTATATTGTTTCTTTAACATTATTATTATTATTGTCGCTATAAGCATCAAACTTATAATTGCAAAAGGACTGGTGTTTTTGCAGAAAACGACTGGTGGCACCACACCCCATTTACATCTACACATCCGCTTCCTTGTTGTTCATGGGACCCCATTCTTCGGACGTCAACTAGACGAGGACTTCCCATAAAGGTACTTAAAATCCCCTTAGCCTTCCCCATGTGTCACCTAAAAGCATGTGGCTGCACTAACGATTTGACTTCTCAATGTTAGACCACCACTTATGCAATAGGTGTGTGTCTTGAAGCACCGCTTCATTCTCACACTACACATAGAGCAGGTCATTTCTTATAAATCCTTCACCATTTCATATTTTGGTTGGATCATGACCAGTATATGCGGAACAAATTAGAGTAGGGGCCATGTGTACACGAGGCAAATCTATGTGGTGCTCGGAAAGCTATGCGATACCTCTAATCACCTTAGAATCACCACTATTTACCTGTTACCAATACCCAGCATGCCTGTCATCATTAGTGTTGCAACAATTGCTACGATTACCACCAAAACAACAATCTCGATAATTAGACACTGAACCAACAACCATTGTATCCACCGCTTTTTGGAACTACTAGGGTATCTCAGTCTCACTTAACAGTTCTACCACCATCATCAAAGCAACTACCACCATCACGTTCACAATCATTGTCATCCTGTGTCAACCCCCACAACCGTCGTACTGTGACATATACGAAAAAAATGTTTGCCTAATACCATTAGGGAGATAATTACAATTTGTTAACTAGAATTAATGCCATAACGGGGAAAAAGCTATTTTAGCTCATTTATCATCACATTTATGACATCTTCCACCTCAATCGTATCAAAATCAAACAATAAATTATCGGCAATTGAATATAACTGAAACCTGTAGTGGTTAAAAATACGTGCGTAACATGTTAGACTTTGGCAGCATAAGTAATAACAAATGAAACATTCGAAAGGTACCTTTAGCTACCTCAAAGAATATGCAACTTTGTGACGGACTAATTCTCACAATGTTATTCTAAGACTTCTTTCGTATGGTGGTAGCTAATTGATCAACCGGACCGAAAAAAACATCCTTGTAACATCGCAAGGTATTTACGACTCCTTATGGAGACTTCTATCAAAAGGGTGGTGACGTATGTCGCTCCAAATTTAAAACTAATATATTCACTTCTCAAAGTGTGTGCAAATATCCAATGTAAGCCTTTGGAAACTAGGTAGGGAGTCGTACGACCTTCCAAGTTGAAGTGTACGTGGCAGAAGCACATGTTCATCAAGGTATCCCTCGAAGTCAAACACAACGATGGAGTTTGCACAAACCGTGGATGGATTTCATGTGGTTCGATGGGTTATTGTGCCCCGCCATGTGTAATGGAGAGGTGACAGAACGCTACGCTTTTCAACCAACAAGTATCTAGAAAAATTGCATCCATCAAAGATCTTTTTCGCCTTAGCAAAATCGTACTTACTTCCCGCAAGGAGCTCAATTTTTAGGAGTCCCACCGAAGCAAACGTCAGCTTGTGGCCCCCATGTGTACTTTCGCAAAAAACGACTTGAGCATCGGCAGAATATGACAATCACTTTTGCATAAATGGACTGGTGTGTCTACAGAAAACGACTTGGGTCACCCATAGGTTTTGGCATACGGCTCTTATATGTGGTGCTCCCACGTTTGTTGTTTCCATCGGAAAAGGTAGTGGAGCATCTACAAAGAGGCTTGTAGACTTAGGAAAATCTACATGCAGCCCGACGTTTATGCGAAAGCACCTACGCGCAGACATTTGATGCGTGTTTGCAGAAACTTTGTTATTGACACACCTCCGGTGTACAAATTTTATTTGTCGCTAATTTTGAAAATAAAATTAGCAACCAGAATTTAGCGACTGGTTTACGTCCGTCACTAAATTTTTTTTACAACATATAGGTTGAATAGGTTTTAAGTGACGTATTGCTTGGCTTTGCGTGGTTCCGCTCTGTAAATATAGCTTATAGAGACAGAATTTTCTGAAACGGTTCAAAATAACTGTGTGCTTTTGGCTCCAACCCATCTATGTCCGGGGAGCACAATACCTTTGCAATTGCAAGCGGTCTTTCCCATGTGTACTTTCGCAAAAACGACTTGAGCATCGGCAGAATATGACAATCACTTTTGCATAAAGGGACTGGTGTGTCTACAGAAAACGACTTGGGTCACCCATAGGTTTTGGCATACGACTCTTATATGGGGTGCTCCCATGTTTGTTGTTTCCATCGGAAAAGGTAGTGGAGCATCTACAAAGAGGCTTGTAGACTTAGGAAAATCTACATGCATCAGGAAGTTTATGCGAAAGCACCTACGCGCAGACATTTGATGCGTGTTTGCAGAAACTTTGTTGTTGATACACCTCCGGTGTAAAAATTTTATTTGTCGCTAAATTTGGAAATCCGATTAGCAACTAGAATTTAGCGATGGGATTACGCCCGTCAATAAATTTTGTTACAACATATAGTTTGAATAGGTTTTAAGTGACGTATTGCTTGCCCTTTGCGTGGTTCGGCTCTGTAAATATAGCTTATAGAGACAGACTTTTCCTCAATACTACAAACTAACAGTGTGCATTCTCTTGCGAAGGATAATCGGCCGCTAAAAGTCATCAATGAGGGGATGAGTTGTGTTGTTATGCTAATCTGATACCTTGGCTGTGGAGGTCGGGCTTGCATCAAAAGCACTCATCATGCTCTGTGGTCGCTGCCTCTAGTCCTTACATCGCCGTTGCATGCATGACGGTCCGAGGGTTGCACGTCCACAATACTTGGTTAGACATATTATTCGGTAGAAGGGTCATATATAGTGGTAATGAAAGTGAGTGAGAGAGAGAGAGAGAGGGTAATACCGTTAGAGCTAGATACCCAATTTTATTTTTTCGGCGCCTGAGTGCCCGCTTGAAAGGCTAACCTGTAACATTTGAGGGCTTCTGCCTCCCCCTTAAGTCCTGATATGCAAATATGCATGTCATTTTGTGCAGATATTCAAGTCGTTTCTTCTCTTGCAACCAATTAAATAGAAACTTTGCCCTATTTGCGAATGAAGACATGTCATTGGTACTAAAATTCGTGCTACACCATAATGGCACCACATGTATAGGATGCGGCCAGATGCACTATTTTTGTCACTGTAAAATGGCACCATGTCTTTACCATGAAAATCTACATCGAATTGTGCTATGTTATAAGCTCTTCCCTTAGGCAAAGTTTCTATTTTATTGGTTGCAAGATTAGAAACGACTTGAATATCTACACAAACTGACAAGCATCTTTGCATATCTGTACTTGCATTCTTGCAGAAAATGACTTGTGTTAAAGTAAACCATCTTTACACCGTATTAGCTTAAGAACAAAAGTGCTGCATTTTCTGTTTGTTGTCCTACGGGAGAATCAACTTCCTGAGCGTTGTAAGAGAATATCAACATCTGTCTATAGGAGAATCAACTTCTTGGCTGGATAAAGGGCGACCGTGCCACTGAGTGAACATGCAAAACCCCAAAATCCTAAATCCAATGAAGTCACTGCCCTTGATAAATAGTAACAACTAGTGTTAATGACCTTTAAAGGCCAATTCTTCGGCGCAATTTATTGCAGTGACTCTATTTCAATACAACACTAGATGCTGATTTCAGTTTCCATAGGAGCTTGATAGAGTTAGTATTCGTTCTTCATATAGCATGCTCTAATAATTAAAATTTGGCCTAAGTTACAAATCTCATCTTACAACCCAACCAAACGGCAGAAGACACATATAGGTACCAAATAGTATTACAAGCTGAAGCCATTCCCCCTCCCCTGCCTCCCTTTGGTTTCAAGAGCAGCAATTCTAATGGCACGAGGTGTTCACACATTACAAGAACCAGAAACAAAAAAGATGTACACCTCCAACGATATTTACACTGAAGGTAACAATCCGCAACACCCCACGCGCTGCGCTACGAGAAAAATGGCCTATGGCAGCGGTTGAAAAGCACTGTTGTTGATCCAATAACCGCTGTTATAGGCTCTGGCAGCGTTCACATACAGCTGGCATAAGTCTCGCTGCCAAAGACTTATGGCAACGATGAAGGGTATCTACAACAGCGGCTGGCCACTGCTATTGTGGCTTCCTTATCCGCTGACTGTGGAGACCTATAACAGCAGCTAAAACTGTATGCCAGCGACTAATGGCCGCTACTATAGTTGACTTTCGTACAAGAAAAATAAAATTAAAAACCATGGTCTATTTGAACTCATTCAGTAGTAAGTGAAAATTTACTAAAGTTTTAAATTCTTACACAAATCATACCATCTTCTTTACAATTAATCTAACTCATAAAACTAACATAGGTTGGATCAAATTAACAAATCCATTCAAACATAATAACAAAGAAAGCTTACAGTAGGCTTCTTCCCAGAGCTGGATGAAACCACCATGCACAAAACAAAGTTTCCTGGTCCATTTGTATTCAGCCATGTATCTGCATCAATATCAACCTAAAAACAAAGTTGAACACAAGTAAGGGATTAATTTCAACTTGCTTAATTTGCGTTCTAGCATGTAAAGAAAAACTGCTGCCATGCAATTGACTTGCACTGAGCTGATTCATATCGCAAAAATTAAACAGTGTTTCAGCACAAAAATATGAGTATAATACACCATAAAAGAAACCTGATCTAATATTCTGCTAGGATGTTAATAGGAGACTGATAAGCAGAAGATTGCTTTTGGCATAATCAATTAGGCCAAATCAGTTGTTTTTGACATTTTAACACCTCATTCTAAACGTCTATAGCATAAGGGCACCAAAAAGAACATATGGTTAATTTTCTGATACTAAATACTAAGCTAACAAGACTCATGAGATGACTACAAAAATTTTACTTCACTCTTATGTAACTCCCAAAACCGAAACTACCATATATAATTTCAAAGGTAACCTCCCAAAAGTTTTTTCGGAGAGCGGGATATTTAGTGCATATACCTTAGGACGGGGCCTTTTTGATGCAAGAAAGTGCAACTAGAGAGAACATTATGCATTGCAAGCATGTCCAAAAAGTGAAGGCATATGCCATCACTATATGTGTCCAAAACCTACAATCAGAGAGAACATTATGCATTGCAAGCATTGCAAGCAGGTAGTTTAGTGATCACTTGAACCTAAATAATAATACCTTGTGAAAAAGATAGTCCTTAATTGCTGTGGCTATTTCAATATAGTACCACACTGATGCTACCAATATTTCTACTCATCTATCAGCCAATTAACTAACTGTCGTACTCTGAAGGATATAATATCCCACCTAAAAATTCTGATATTGCAATTGACTTGTGCATCCGCACAATCTGACGAGCACATTTGCAGAAACCGACTGGTGTTTTTGTAGAAAACGACCGGTGTCACCACGCCCCGGTTGTGTCTACACATTTGCTTCCTTAGAAAATTCACGCTACACACATCAACCACTCCGCAGCGGACTCCTTACGGCCTCAAAAACCATGAGGGTCTGGGCCGATAAGATGCGCCATAACGGAGAGGTGACGAAACGCTATAAACCGAGTTCCCATCGAACGGGGGATAGTGACAGCCCGCAATGATCCCAACCGTGTAAGGGCAATGTGTTTGCGTGGTTCCCGCAACAGCATCCCACGTATGTAGTGGTTATTTAGGAGAAGAAATGGAGCGGGGCTCCGCCCCGTAAGTTCTACATAAATTGACTTGCGCATCCGCACAATCTGACGAGCACATTTGCAGAAACCAACTGGTGTTTTTGTAGAAAACGACTGGTGTCACCACGCCCCGGTTGCATTTACACATCTGCTTCCTTAGAAAATTCACGCTACACGCATCAACCACTCCGCAGCGGACTCCTTACGGCCTCAACAATCACGAGGGTCTGGGCCGATAAATGCGCCCTAGCGGAGAGGTGATGAAACGCTATAAACCAAGTTCCCATCGAAGCGGGGGATACTGACAGCCCGCAATGATCCCAACCGTGTAAGGGCAATGTGTTTGCGTGGTTCGCGCAACAGCATCCCACGTATGTAGTGGTTATTTAGGAGAAGAAATGGAGCGAGGCTCCGCCCCGTAAGTTCTGCATAAATTGACTTGTGCATCCGCACAATCTGACGAGCACATTTGCAGAAACCAACTGGTGTTTTTGTAGAAAAGACTGGTGTCACCACGCCCCAGTTGCATCTAAACATCTGCTTCCTTAGAAAATTCACGCTACACACATCAACCACTCCGCAGCGGACTCCTTACGGCCTCAACAACCACAAGGGTCCAGGCCGATAAATGCGCCCTAACGGAGAGGTGACAAAATGCTATAAATCGAGTTCCCGTCGAAGCGAGGGATACTGACAGCCTGTAATGATCCCAACCGTATAAAGGCAATGTGTTTGCGTGGTTCCTGCAAGGGCATCCCACGTATGTAGTGGTCATTTAGGAGAAGAAATGGAGTGAGGCTCCGCCCCATAAGTTCTGCATAAATTGACTTGCGTATCCGCACAATCTGACGAGCACATTTGCAGAAACCGACTAGTGTTTTCGTAGAAAACCACTGGTGTCACCACGCCCCGTTTTCATCTACACATCCGCTTCCTTGTTGTTCATGGGACCCCATTATTCGCACGTAAACTAGACAAAGCACTTCCATAAACTAGACGAGCACTTCCCATAAACTTCTGCCCAAGATACTTTGCCTTCACAACGGGGACGTAACTAGCATCATCACCCATGTTGTGCGTGTGAGTCGCTATGTACGTTATTACTCTAACGTATGTTGATTCACCGTCGCACGCGGCAGTTAGATACCATGGACATCCCTTAATGCTGCATATTACCCTTAGATAACCCTTGTTGTTGTTGTCCTTCCACCTGTAATTGAATTTCTTGTTCAGCGTAAGGAAGTACAGGCACCGCCGAAATGCTTTAGTATCTTCGAAAATGCTCCCTTTCTGAAAATGATTGTCGTCAATATGCGAAGCAATAATCGTACCATCTATGACCTGATTTTTGGGCGGATCATATACGGGGGACAGAGGTTCGAAGCACGCTGAACGTAGTTCCATTGCAGCATCGTTAACCACACGATCATGACCGGAGGGGGCTGGACTTGGATCCCTATCGCTGTTGGTAACGCGAACTTCATGTATCATGGAGGCCAAAACGTGTTTCAGTGGACTAACGACAAGCATGTTGGGAAGTGGGCCAATATCACCAGGTTCAGGAAGATGAGCTGCTTCACCCGCATAGTGGACAGGAGGCCCTGAATGTGAGCAATGATTTGACGCCCTACAAAAATGAATATAGGTGTTAGCAGTCACTTCAACCATACCAGGGAAACAGAAATAAAAACCAGCATTAAAGTCAGTACATCGCATCGGCTAATTGTCCCCCATTTGGCATCCCATCGGCGATGAAAACATGGATTTTGGCTCAAGAATGTAAACGCAACATTAGAGCCAGAGACCTCGTGGTTTTCCAGCGACACCATCTGCCCCGTCTCTTCATTTGTGCAAAACACAAATGACTTGTAGGGTGTCAAATCAATAGAACACGCATCACATGCCTCGGCTACAAACTGATCGTACAATGTTGTTTCATCCATATATAGCAGCTGGCTGTTTCCTCCCTCTACCACAATGCGACCAGCAACGTTGCGTCGAACACCCCCTATTGGCAGTAGCAGTATAACTCCTTCACGCTACCCATTTAGCATCTGCATATATCAAATTATCAAAAAAACTATGCATTACATTATACAACGCGATTGTCGTGATCATGCATACCCATATTGCAAAATTGCAATGATTTTATACACATAGTACATATAACAGTAAAAAACAAAGTGAAGGAGTCCGAATGATCATGGAACATAAACTAATATAGTTCGGCTGTACTAAAGATTGACGATTGCCGAAACCGACGTTCGATGAAGGTAATACCGTGTAGGTAGCCCCGACGTTTCCAACACTTATAACCACGGAAGTGAAGGTCGAATGGGGAGCAGATATATCAAATGTCGAAGACCAATTTATCGGAAAGACAGATATTAAGATCATTCGATGGAAAGAGTTTGTATTTATGTAAACTCAAGAAGATGTTGGTTTCCCATATTTGCGTGAAGAGGTAGGTCTATACCAGTTTTGTTAGAGGAGCAAACGGAGGGATAATTCCCACTACATGATATGGACAACGACACTGGATGATCAGTCCACATTACATGTGTATTGGGCAAGTCGATAGTAATACTGACTACACACGAAAAAGGATTATGGCCAACCAAACAGGTCCACCAATGTAAAGGATGGAAGATCAGCTGGCTCAAGAATATATATATCATGTCCCTGGCAAAGATGAAATCTTCCCTCAGTGTCTCTCAACCACCTAAATCTGGAGTTATGCTATCATCCACGTGACGATGTGAAGGTTTATGGAAGAGGGCAAATTTCAAGTGATTGTCATGTGCAAGGATTTGAACTCAAAATCTATGTGTCGCGTGAGTTGCCAAATAAGCTTATATTAACAGAACGAGAAATGAATCAGAGTACATTTCTACGGCATGCAAGGCTCGCTCGTGTCAGCAATCCAGCCATCATAATGGTGCAAAGACAACTGGTCAGCTGACTTGCTCCCAAGAAGTTCGATAGGACATTTTATGGCAAGGCACAACAATTGCCCTGTACTAAATCGAACTCTTAAGCGAACTAGACGCTTGAGCTGATACAGTCAGGTGGGTTGGTCAAGGGGAACAAGAGATCCCTAGGAGGCAAGAAGTACAAGTACAATTTGGGCCTTGGGTTTTCTAGATATGTGTGGGCGTATATTCTTGAAACAACAATCTCAATATATTGCAATGCCTTTTCAACTAAATATGTTGTTAGACCATTTATACAACACTGATAAATCTAAAGCATGCGTGGAAGCGGACAGAGAGGCGTTTGCTGGTATCCGGTTGATAATGTTGAAGGACAATACTGACAATCTTTCTTTGTGAACCAAACAGAGATTGCCGTGGAGGAGACAGGTAAGGAGTTCAGTGTAACCAAGACACAGGGAGGGTAACTGGGTTGCAATTACAGAGCTCTCTGTCAGGGACAGTGGCCTATACATCAATTTCACTGTGTCCCCTTTCACGAGGTAGTTTACACCTCATAGAGGGGATGGTCATCGGTGGGGTGAAGCGGACTGGATATCGGAATTTCGCAGAGCCCCTAAAATCTGACCGGCCTCACCCAACTTGTCCTGGAGGACAATGGCGTGGTAGGGAACTAAAATTCAAGTTTAGGTCAGTTACCCTAACTCACGTCTTATCACTAAGTGCCAATCACTTGACGGGCCAGATTTCACCAAGCTTAGGGAGTATGAAAAACCTTTTTAGGGCAAACTTCGGCATAGAATATCCTTTGTAAGTATATCCTATGTAGGTCCTATCCCACAAACTTTCCAAAAAGACCTATATCTTCAGTTTAACGTCTTCTAAGCATTGAATGTGCTGTCTGTGTTAATCCCAGAAATTGTAGGTAAGTTACACAATCTGACATTTCTTGACCTCCCGAATAACTAATTATAAGGGCAGATACACGGTTCCTTTTGCAATTATAAGTTTGATGCTTATAGCGACAATAATAATAATAATAATAATAATAATAATAATAATAATAATAATAATAATGTTAAAGAAACAATATAAGACATTCCAAACTTACTTATGATCAACGGACACTCAATCACGATTTTTGCAGTAACCTTGCAGCATAGTTAATATCCCCAAAAATTAGTGCCGAACTCCTCCTGAAATTTTAAACATGATAACGAATAAGAATCTTTGTCGAGGAGAATACAAACAAGTTAAGACAGTAATTGTTACACCGTTTATATTTGCGTAATCTTGTTTAGCATTTGTGCGTAAACTCCATGACTCCTTGTGCGAATTTTTTTAAAATGGGTCAAAATAGATAACAATAGCACTTGCAAGCTGTATAGACACTTTTAGATCCAAAGTTGACGCATCTTCGTTCTTATTGTTTAAATTTATAATGCTCAAATGGAGAGTAGTGTTAGAATACTCACAAATCATTGTTGATTTGTAGTTAGAATTCCCCCTTTCCATTGAAGTAGGGGAAGCAGGGTGAAAGCTCTAAGCCCACATATTCAGATTATGTGTTTAGGGCAACGTATTCGATCCATTCAAAGGGGGAAAAGAGTTGAATTGCACCCCTAGCAATGCCCTTCGGAGCGCATTGCTAGGGCTAAGTCAACGTTGATGATCTCTTTTTCTCGTATTCTCTTCCGTGGGAAACATACCTCCCACACCGTATCATCTGATGTCTCGCATCCATCGGGATAAGTGGTGCGTCTGTCTTATCTTCCCCTAAGGTACCGAATAGTCTTGAAAGGCCCTCTCTCAAATCCGAGCAACAAAACGAGGGAGTTGGTGAAACATATAGATATGCTTCTAATGAATAAGATGTGGATCCGTTCAAAGGCCCCTCCTAAAAAACTCAGGGCGTTAATTTTTTCCAGGAATCTGTCAATACGAGGAGCCCAACCAAGTTTCAAACATCAAAGCCGTTGCCTTCCTTGTTTGGTTTGCATTCCACGTTGGTTCCAAAGAAAGGGTTGGAAAATGGAATCAGTCAATGGTCAGATAAGCCTCCCGTACCATTTCCTACGACAAGATTCGTCATACTTCGGAGCCCCGTACTAGCCTCGCCCTATCTAAAGGCAGGTGGAAGACAGCCCGCCACTATAGTTTGCCATGCTCTCGCTCCTATTTGCTCCCACCTCTCTTCTCCCCATAGCAGGGACCTCGCCAGCCTTCTCGAAAAGTGAGTGATCCTCGCTGCTGGGATTCCCTCCAGCTTTCCCATCCTTCTATCTTGAGGTAAGCTCTGCTGGGATCATCTACGGAGCTAAGTTTTACCACTTATAAACTATGACCGCTACCACAGATACATCCACCATTGTTGTTAAGACAGCCATCATTAATACTAACATACATCCATAATCGCTGCCCCCGCCTCCATCTTTTGCACATGCTAAAAGTTGTATGGTTTGTAATTAAGTTAGAAGTTGTCTTATGCATCATATATCTTACATCAGTGCATTAATTTTCCAAACTTATTCTAATTGGAACTGTTAATGCCCCAAATAAATTCAATTACCTCTTGTTATTTAATTTTAAAAAGAATTGGTTCTAAATCAAGTGTAACATCTTAAAAGGTTAGTGCATGAGACCACAAAACTCACGAAAAAGCGTACTAAGACCTAATGAGATTTTCTCCGGAGTTACTTTTAGCAATCTCAGTGGATAAAATGCTACTCTATTTCAAATCTCTTGGAGTTTCTAAGCCTTCTTTGGCTACACAAGTATAAAAATGGTTCACTATGACTTTGGCTACACAAGTATAAAGCTAGCGATAGAGTTGTTCGGCAGTCAGAAGCTTTTGTTTTGAATCGGCCAATTTAATCTGCAATTTTGTTGTAACATCATACGCTTGGCATGTCCTAAACCACTGAAAATACAAACTATACTTCCAAATTAGCACGTCATATCAATATGGCGACAATCAACTGCACGTTGATTGTGTTATAGCTATAAATTGTTTACGCTGAATTGTCCGTCACTATGGAATTACAGTTCAAGGAAGGATGAAGCTCATAATGAACTATTATCTTTTCAACAATTAATACATCTGCAAAGGATTTTCATCAATTACTTTAAACAAACTTGCATTGACTTGTCACATCTCATAAAATTGAACCTGCAGCATTTATTAAAGTGGGTTGTTATCCACCCTTATATAAGTATGTGTAGTGGATGAAGGGCAAAGGGCACGGAGTGGTACGATCTTTGTTGCACAAGAATCTTGAAAATGTCATATACTTCACGAGACATTTATGAAGCAATGGGCTGTTACTAGGCGGGCGAAGATGAATTTCACTATTCTTTGCGTCAAAGTTTGCGTTATTCAAGACCCTATGTTAGTACATTACATGCAGAATGGTCTTATCAGTTGAATGAATGTAAGGTCTTCATAGCTGATTCATGACGCATGAATATACCCGTAATTCGGCAAAAGGCAGTCAACATGCCTCGGAATACACATATGGAGCTTGAATAGGCACTGCATCGCATACGTGAAGAAAATAATAGAATGAGAGTTCATCAAAGTAGGCATAACTTTTGTCGTATGGCGCGTGAAAGCTATGCAGATGGCAACAACAATGAAGCACAATTAAACTGGACTATGAGCTTTGAAACTGGATCTGTTTTTGATGCTCCAATGTCTGATAAAGATGACTGAAAATGGTTAGTGTCGAGACTAACTTGTTTATCAGCGTGGTCATGTCGACATACTGCTTCTCTGTAATTTACTTTTAAAATCTCAATGGTGCAGCACGTTATATTCTAATGAAGATGACTACAAATGATTAGTGGTCAACAATGCACGTGATTAATACAACAGGACTAATTATCAAGTGTCTACACACTATACCATCTACATGATTGCAGCCAACAATCGACCTGGATTTTCTTTAGTGTCAAATCCTAATTTTATCACCACCTTTACCAGTAACTTGGTTCTGAAATATTCAACCCTTGCAGTGCATGCCCATTTAAGCCATGACCATTTTTAAAGAGCACCAAACCGTCGAGTTGTTGAAAGTTCCATACATACCTATAAACTGTTGCTAGCAATCACTGAATATGTGAAAAGAATATTTTCTTTTTAGGAAACACGATTTGCCTTTACCACGTGTTTAAGAACCACGACATGAACACGTAAGCAACAACAATTCCAACATAAATTATGGGTTGTAACAACGGCTTCAGTTGCCTAACGCTTGCAAGTACAACGATCTCTATTGAAAACATTGTTATCGAACGCGATTGATTATAAATAGAGCTTTGGCTTTCACTTCAATTGCAGTCGTGGTTAGAAACCACGATTTCAATAGAAAACGTTTATAAAAACAACAACAGTTTCTATTGAAAACGTGGTCCTCGAAGGCGAGTGATATTATTCAACCTTTATCGAAGTTGTTACAAACCACAATTTTGTAAGAAGAAGTGGTTTTCATCTGCGATCTCTATTTCCCAACCTCGCTCTCTTTTTCTTTCCAAGTGTTCTTACAATTCTGTTTAAATTAGACAAATAAAATAAGATATAATTTTGGAATCAAGTTTTATTCTATAACATCGTGGTTCTAAACCGCGACGTCTAAAAGTGTGGTATGCAGATAAAGAAGTTTCAAAATGAAGTAGATAGCTAATACAATATTATTTAAGGAAAAAACTCTACAAACACAACCCATATCTTTGTGTAATGTAGCCGAATCTAGGTGAGTGTTATTTGACCCCAGAAAATGTTGTTCAATAATACACAATATATTGTAGGAGGGTCGTGCCAAAATATAATAACACATGGGTGAATATTAACACAACCTGACAAGATTCGTAGCATCCAGTCACTCGCATTATTGTAGACCAGGAGTTGTACCACTGAAACTAGTCAGGCCACCAAGAAGTTAGAAACAAAGCCATATCTTTGTGCAATCTAATAAAACACTGATTGAGTGTTGTTTGTCGTTCATAGTACAACTCTCAAGAGTGTTGCACGCTACTCATACTTTATGGAAATGACTTGTGTCTACACCCAACTCACTTATTCACATGGACATATCTCTTCTCAGTATCATGGTACCCCTCTACAAGCTGGCAGACAAAACATTTCATGTGAGAATTGCAACTGAGAACCCATTTAGAAGCTTAAGGAAAAAACAAGTGACAGGTACCGTTCACAGGCTGTAATTGACGTTGAGCAGTCTCAAGGCACTACAAAGTCAAAATTTACACACAGCATAAAACCCGCCTAACAAAACTTCATCCTTCATTGAAGGATAATCAGGTCGTTTGTGCTTGCGCGCCGAGGTTGTAGACAGTTCTGCTGGAAACAAGTCATTTTCTACAGGAATGCAAGTACATATATGCGAGAGTGTTTGTCAATATGTGCCGATGCTCAAGTCGTTTCCGTGCAGATGCAATGCTAAACCTTTTTTGGTAGGGGAAGTCCGAGCACCCCAACGTTACTTGGGGGGCACAATACCACATAGCTTGTGAAATCCGTCCACGCCAAGAAAGCATGAGGGATCCCAAAATGTGATGCGTTTTCCCTGTGTGCGAATGAAGACAAGCTTCAAGACACGCAAACCTATACCCATGGCGGGGAACAGGTTAACACCCTTGGAGTGCTAGGACATAAGATCTTCCCCAATAAAAAAAATAGTATTTTCTTCTACATAGAAACGACTTGGGCATCGGCACGTACCGACAAGCACCTTCGTGCAAAGTACTTGCGTTTCTGTAGAAAAAGACTTGTGTCAGCTAAATCGTGTATAACCTTGGCGCGCAAGCGCAAACGACATGACTATCCCGCAAGGTGCTCCACTTGTGCACGGTTTGATCATAGTTGAAGCTTGTCTTCGTTCGCGCACAGGGAAAGCGCGTCACTTTTTGGGATCCTTCATGGTTTCTTGGCGTGGGCGGATTTCACAATCTATGTGGTATTGTGCCCCGCCATGTGCATACGAAAAGTAACCTTGGGGTGCTCGAACATAAGCTCTTCCCCAATAAAAAAATATTAGTATTGTCTTCTACACAGAAACGACTTGGGCATCGGCACGTACCGACAAGCACCTTTGAGCAAAGTACTTGCGTTTTTGTAGAAAACAACTTGTGTCAGCTAAACCGTGTACAACCTTGGTGCGCAAGCGCAAACGACCTGACTATCCCGCAAGGTGCTCCACTTATGCATGGTTTGATTTGTCTTGAAACTTGTCTTCGTTCGCAAAAAGGGTAAAGCGCGTCAGGTTTTGGGACTTACTCATGGTTTCTTGGCATCGACGGACTTCACAATCTATGTGGTATCGTGCCCCGCCATGTGCATACAAAAAGAAACCTTGAGGTGCTAGGACATAAGCCCTTCCCCTATAAAAAAAAATTGGTTACTTTTCGTATGCACGTGGCGGGGCACAATGCCACATAGATTGTGAAATCCGCCAACGCCAAGAAACCACGAAGGATCCCAAAAAGTGACGCGCTTTCCCTGTTAACGAACGAAGACAAGCTTCAACTATGATCAAACCGTGCACAAGTGGAGCACCTTGCAGGATAGTCATGTCGTTCGCGCTTGCGCGCCAAGGTTGTACACGGTTTATGTGACACAAGTCGTTTTCTGCAGAAAAGCAATGTACACGGTTTAGCTGACACAAGTCATTTTTTGCAGAAAAGCAAGTACTTTGCGCGAAGGTGCTTGTTGGTACGTGCCAATGCCCAAGTCGTTTCTGTGCAGAAGAAAATACTAATATTTTTTTATTGGTGAAGTGCTTATTTCCGAGCACCCCAAGGTTACTTTTTGTATGCACATGGCGGGACACAATACCACATAGATTGTGAAGTCCGCCCACGCCAAGAAACCATGAGTAAGTCCCAAAAAGTCGTCGCTAAATCTCTTTTGGCAATTAATTATTTTTGAATTAGAGATCGTGTTGACCAGATAAACGACTACAGAAGCGGTCGCTGATTTTTTGTTAGCATTTAATTTTTGCGGTCAATAATCCTTTTGTTTTTTAGAGTCTGCATTTGATTCGGTAAAATCAGTAAACAAAATCATTACACTGTCAACCTGAACTCGTCGGATCAAACAAAAAGCAGTTATTGCAATGGCAACACCAAATTTCATACACATGATGGCACATACAATTAAATACACTAGAAGTCTCGTAAGTTTATTCAACCACCAGAATGATGGCTAACACTCTCTTCACTACTAGTAGGAACTAAAAATACAATACACTACATAAACTTATTTATTTGCTGCTGTATCTGTTGTGCTTTCTTCATTGACTCGATGTATGACCTCATGAAGTTGTTCCGTCTGCATGATACTCGTTACAATCGTCATCGCCAATCACCAAGGGATTCTTTCCTATGCAATCACCATTGTTTCTCGTTCGTGCGAGTATAGATGGAGTAGCCAAAAAGTCTTGGCACTCTCGCACCTCATAAGCCTTCTTTCCTTCTCACTCTTACGTCCTTTTGCCCGCGCGGTCATCAACTTTAGGCTCAAGTCCACGCTGCATGGAGCAAAAAAATTTAATTAACAAACTCATTGAAACAGCCAATGTGTGTTTATCAAAAAAGGTAATTTCTGGTAATATCCATACATAAATCTACGACCCCACATATCAGCCTACAGAAGGACAATTGAACTTGTGCAATTATCAGCCAACAATAAGTGCAGGCAATACTCGAAAATACTAAGTGGATTGCTTTCGACATGCTCTGAGTATTAATCAGAGGATTACCAAAATTACAAAAAGTGAAGGTGATGACTAAGCTTGAAGCAATTTGCAACCACCTTTTACCTAACCAAGATATGAAACTCCAGACACAAGAGGCTGCTACAAGTCTAAAGTCAATAGTAACTGCACATGGCAGTCGCTATGAAATGCATGTTTAACCTAGATTACTCAAAATATAGTACAGTAACAGTTAAGTTGGTCCAAGACAGGCAATGGTGAACGAATTATTTAAGTAAGCTTCAATCAGGAGTAAACCCACTCTTCGATATTATAGCAAGAGATAGCAGGAGTGTATAGCGACCAGTGATGACAGCAGTCGCAAAAGCGGTCGCTAATGGCCTAGTTTAGCGATTGCCATTCTAGCAGTCGCACGCTAAAGGCCTAATCTCTGAACAAGGGGATTAATTATTTTGCGAACAAAGACAAGCTTCAAGACACGCAAACTCTGCATGAGTGGAGGTTGTCGGTGATACAAGTCCCTTAACGCGTAAGAAATGCAGGTATATTTATTGCGAGGGTGGTTTTCAGTTTGTACAGATCCCCAAGTCGTTTCTCCTATTCCAACCGATGCATAAATGATAACTAGAAAAGTAGTAGGAATGACAAGCATCTCCGCACATCTGCACTTGCATTCTTGCAGAAACCGACTTGTGTCAATGTACTTCTCCACCTTATTAGCATTTTATGCAGAAAATCAAGGCATTTATATTCTTGCAACCAATGCAAATAGAAACTTTGCCTAAAGCTTGTAGCACTTCCTAATATCTGTCTTTTTTTTTGTGTGTGTTTTAAGCGTAGGGAGAATCAAATTCTTGAGCATTGCAAGAGTGTAGCAAGGTCCTTCGGCAAGGACCTCCACTTACTTTGCTTTTGGATTTTTTGAAGACTGAATTCGTACACTGGCAAAGTTGCTTTTGCATTTGGTTGCAATAGTACAAATAACTGGATCTGCACAAACAGACAAGCGTCGTTGCATATCAATACTTGTGCTCTCGCAGAATTTGACTTGTGTGAAAGTAAAGCTAGTCCCTCCACGTAACCCCCCCCCCCCAAGACCCACCCACAAAACACCAAAGCACATAATCTCAAATCCTACAATATGCTTGCACAAGTTTATGGGGGAAAGTTTTGGAACCGCGGGATACGTAAACTAGTTTTGGCTGTTATAATACACGTGGCGGGGCACATTACCACATAGATTGTGAAATCCGTCCACGCCAGGAAATGATGAAGGATCCCAAAAAGTGACACGCTTTCCCCGTGTGCGAACGGGGACAACCTCTGAGACACGCAAACCGTGCACAAGTGGAGCACCTCGCGGGTTAGTCCGGTCGTTTTCCCACATGGTTTAAGCGAAACAAGTCCTTTTCTGCAGGCATGTGACAAACAGATTACATGTGGAGGGAACCTGAATTCATGTGATACCCTTTTCCAGCAGGCATGTGAGCAGTTTAGAGGGAAAAGTATGAGAAGCACACTGAGTAAATTGGCATTAGCAGTTATAGTATATTGCATTTGGGAGGCCAGGAATACGAAAAATTATATTCAGCAAAATAGTAGTACAAAAATGATCATTGCACAGATAGAGGGGATGATCAAGAATTGCATCTTGAGCTGGAAAATTTTGAAGGATAATACAACCAATAGACAGTTAAGTGAGATGTGGAATCTGTGCCCAACATTAGATAGATGTACTAGTACAAGATTTGTATTCGTTGTATGTGATGAAATATTGTAAAGAGTAGAGATTTGCATATGAAATAAAGAAAAAGCCACGAGAAAAACTACAAAGAAATTCAACATAAGTGTAGTTATCATTGCATGCGTGCCCATTTGTTTCTTACCGAACCAATTGTAGTGCAATTAACGTGTAATCCAAACTACTTTTTAACTCTTAATTCTATCTGTAATTGTTAATTGTTATTATTTACGACTTAATTGGCATTTAAAGTCAGAGGTATGCGCTCGATAGCAAGAGGTAGCTTTCAGCCAATTCAAAAGGAAGCAACATCTTGGTCTTCATGGAGCTTGTTTGATTGCAAATTCCTTTAAGATCAGTTATTGGTTTACACTACACTTCGGAAATAGATATTGCAATGAAGATAAATCGCTATTGCAACAAAGATCGAGCCACCTGACAAGAGATGGCACAACATTAAATGATAAACGACCTTGCTTATCAAAACATAGTCTTGCATCCTCAAGAGGTACGAAAGACTAACAAGCCTAACCGATATAATGAACTCAAAATCAGTAGGCTCAAATCTCATGATCCAAGAGGCTATGAGAGTGAACTCAAAATTAGTAGGCTAAAATCTCATGATCCAAGAAGCTATGAGAGGTCCAAATCAGTAGTGACCACACTGCCTTGCCTCTTTGAGTAATCCCAACTTTTATCCTTTAGTTTTGGCCAACGTTGCTTCATTAGGTGCAGGCCAAGATGAACTGCTTCAGCAGAGCCCTCAAAAACCAGATCCTATGCTTTGGATGGAGACTGCAAATACAACCCGAGCCACTAGAGCCTAGAGGCATTCTTGAAAAGCCATTGCATCCAATAATTCGCATTAAAGAAAAATGGTGTTTTAAGGTTATAAAGAGGTTGGCGAGTTTAGGAGCGTTTCACTGCTCTAAGTTGTACTTTAGTGTTATCTGCTCCAATAATAAGCAGCAGAAGAACTTGCCAGAACGGTAACATAAAAAAAACGGTGTTAACTGCTAGTTTAGATGGTAGAATCTCTTGGCATCGTGCCAAAGGACTTGAGATCGATTCTCACCTAGACGTAGGATTCGGGAGGAGGGAGAGCTACTCCCGATGTGCAGCCCAGTAAATTTTACATCGATAATCATAGACACCAAAAAAATTTGTTTTCCAAAATGGTGTGGTTCATTCTGGTCCAGCTGTTTACAAACAGCATGACCACATTTTAAAGCTAGATAAGCTTGATGGACTAAGCTTGACTAATCCTAGGCTTGACTAGGCTCAGCTTGTTTGCAGCCAAAACTCCATATGTGCCTCTTGATCACATGGAGACTGCTGTTTTCTGGATTGACAGTACACTGATTCACATAAATACCAACACTTCAGTTTCTTAAGCAAGTACAGTTGTTTTCTTGGTATATTGTTTGCCGGAGCAACAGGCTTAACGTGCTCTTATGGATGTTGAGGAAGCAAAGGCCATTTTTCCAAAGCATTAGTCAGTAACATAGTTCTGACCCGAGTAGATTATTCAAGTCTTTCTAAAAACTTAAGCATCCTCCATGATGATTGTCTGTCATGGAGAAGCTTTTGAATCTAAGTTGTTACTCAGAAAAGAACAGCTGGTTTACCACCCGTTCACCACCCTTGGATTTAAATTTTAGTGAAGCATCGTTCCCTAATCTTTGCGTCGATTCCTTTCCTTTCTCTACAATTTAGATGTTAGAATATATCCACCACTATTCAGTTCATAACGTAGCAGTGACTTGACAACGTGTTTCAAGGCATTAAGCAATGTTAGACTGTAATGGATCCCATTACTTGCTCAATTCGTTATCCCGTGACATATTTCGTGTGGCCCTCGGTTTTGATTCTGCCAAATGAAGACTTCATCATCCTTAGTTGGATGGAAGTAGGTGGGATAAGGGATACCAAAATCATTTGCATTCCACGGGCTTGATTCTACCACAAGCATTGACATGTTTTTTGCAGCCGGCAAGAACAAGAGCTTGTTGCCCCAGTCTGTTTCTTCATCACTCGCTCTCCTGAAATCCCAAGTAATCCTCCCCGCGACAAGAAAATGATCTTTCCCTCCCATTATGCTCCACTCTGGCCTCTTCTCAAGCGAATTAACCAAATCAAGAGATGCAGCATCCCTCATCGACGTGTTGTACCCCCATAGATACCGAGCAATATCGAATCCAGCATAGAATGGCACAAAAATTGCAGCGGCGAGAGAAGAATCACGAGTCAAGCATTCATACTGCTTCATTCGATTGCTAAAAATCACATCAACAGCAAATTGATTTGTGGCATACCATCCAGTATTTGAGAACACTCCCTCGGTATTCTCCAGTGGGGGGCCAAGTCCGGCATTAGTAGTGACCTTACACATGTTGGTCCATAAGCTAAGACTCCTACACTGCTTGAGCATGTCCTCATTAAACCGCGGAGGAAGGTCATGAACATAGATATATCGCCCACCACAAGGATCACTCTTGTTCTCTACGGTTCTCAATGCCCTCATGAATGGAAAGTCCTCTTGTTAACGAAAAACATTAGGTGTAGTTGGAGGAGTCGTCACCGAATGACTAACAGGCTTTGGTTGGGCAGTAACCGGACTATGATCAACAGAAAACTCTAGCTTAGGATCAGCATTGACCACAGGATTGCTCGATTGGGTGTTGACAAAGTTAGGAGTAACAGAAACATCTGGTTCACGGCGAATATCAACTTTGGGACGAACTAATAGGTGTCGGCTCATCATTGCTAGGCCGGGCAAAAATGGAATCTAATTGTGCAGCATCATCAATATTACTGCCACCCAGTACAACAAAATGGAAGTACAATAAGAAGAACCAAAAAAACGCCGCCAACAGCGACACTAAGCAAAGCCGGGAATGCTGATTCTTTCCTACACCCTTCTCCATATTATCCAAAGGAGGCATCGCAGGTGAACGAAGTCTCATCAAATCCCAAAAACAATCAAAACCCAACCACTTTTGTACAAACAACTCATCAAAACAGCATGTTCCAATTGCCAAAGTCACACATTCAACACGCTCACCCTCCCTCCAGTTCTATCAAAACCCAAAAAAAACTAACAACATCTCTACAATCAACAGTAATCAACAAAATCCCAAAAACCCTAATTCTTATTTCAAACAAGATTCTAAAACCATTCAAAGAAGGACACAGATATTCAAGAAAAATTCAAGAAACTGCGGATATATCTGAGTAAAGATTGAACCTTTATGATGCGTACGTGTCAAGATTTGAGCGACCAGATGTGCGAGTGCCCTGCGTGTGTGCGTGGAGGAGACAGAATTGGTTTGGAGAAATGGACCGTTTGGAGGGAAATTGAAGTGAGTGGGTGGGGTGGGGTGGGGTGGGAATGGAATGGAATTGCCGTCGCAGGGGGGAGGGAGTGGCGCCTGAGTGGGGTTGGATGTACTTTTGGAGGGAATTTAGATTTAGAATCTGATTGTGGAAAGAGCTGGGAAGGGGGAGCGGGACCAGGGTCAAACAGGATGGGGGAGGGGTAATTTGGGGATAGCAAAAGATTTGTTTTCAAAAAAACCATTTTTTTCTAACTCATCCCCCTTTTCAGATATTTCTAAAAGTAACCCCACTTTTTTACAATTTTTCAAACTAAACCCACCATCTACAAATTTTTTACCCCAAAACCCCTCTAAACCTAATTTTCCCTTCAAACTGAGGGTGACTGTATAAAATGGAGGAACCAGTCACACAAGTTCTCAAGTATGTCAAATGTAGCAACGATTATGGGAAAAGCTATTTGAGCTCCCCTCATCACCTGCATGGCCAAACTCATCAAGCAACAATCTGGGTTTCTGGTTCAAATGATTATTAACAGGACCACCTTGAAAATATGTACCCTTTGATTAACAGGACCACCTTGAAAATACATACTTGCTTTCAACAGTATGTACTTTGCTTATTTTAGCATTGAACTAGGTAAAATACACGAGCAACATGAGACCTCGGGTTTAAATTATAGGCCACCTTTGGGCAAATTATGTCAAAACACTCAAAAAACACAAGAACAGCATCCCAAACTAGAGGAATAGGAAGGACAAAAACATTACAGCAGTACCTAGTATGCTA